>VTPC01090311.1:19958-60737 GCA_011009095.1 Ignelater luminosus
AAAAAAAGGTTCCTGTCTGTCCACATCCGCCTTACTCTCCGGATTTAGCACCATGCGACTTCTGGCTCTTCCCAAAAATAAAAACCGTGCTGAAAGGAAGACGTTTTGACACCATTCCAAAAGAAACCTTTCAGAAGTGCTTCCAATCATGGAACCACCGTTGGGATAAGTGTATCGCTAGCCAAGGAGAGTACTTTGAAGGAGATTAAATCAAATTTGTTGTAAACTTATTACTTTGTTTTTAATTAAATTATTTTTGATCACACCGCGTATACTGATAATTACGAAAATTCTTTTAGTATTGTTACAGATGCAAATTTACATTCATGGTAGACAATTAGTCTCCGAGTTCCATATTCAAGCCTTAGAGGCATTTACCTACAATGGTTACAGATCAGTTATTTCCATTCGCTCAATTCTTATCAGGATTTAATTATACAAATACAGGAATACAAATAAAATGCCAATGTTGTATAGTTTTCATTATCAAAAACTTCAACTATTACAGAGTTTAAAGAGGCTTCAATTTTTCAGATATTGCCTATTACAAGTTTTACAATTTCTGAGGCTACAAAAAAACAGAAAAAAATTTATCTTCCACAAAACTGAAAGGAAAAGAAGATGAATGTTCAATTGAGAATGGTTGTAATAGAGTTTTGATTCCAAAGTCTTTACAATCGAGAATCCTAAATGAACCAGCAGCTAAGGAATTGATGACGCCATTGAAGATCTAGCCAAATCTTGTGCGACTTGCTGTGGAAAACAAAATCAATGCTGTCGAGTATCTACGCATCTTTGGGAGACTCCACCTGTTTCATAACGTAAAATTCACATAGACCTCACTGGCCCATTTAAGAAATAGTACCTTTTAGTTGTTACTGAGGCTAGAACAGAATTGGATGGTTAGAAGTAATACCAATGAAAGAAATTACAAGCTATTTCATTAAAGTGCTTCGAGATTAAAGCGATAACATTCTTGGTATCAAGAGTATTTCAAGGTTCTTCGAGATAGTATAAGCACCTTCTAAGAGCTCCTGAAGAAGCTTCTACCAATGATTTCACCACATGTCCGTTGGTCTAGGAAAACTTGAGACGACACACGTTTAGTAAATCAAGTGAAGAAGTAGTTCCACCAAGTCCAACAAATCCACCTGGACGATCACAACCAGAAACGAGAACTCATTAATTTAAGGGCATAATGCTAATGAGGCCTCACCAATTAGATATACGACGTTAAAGCAATGTTTACGTAAAGAGCAGGGCAGAACAATTGAAGAGATAATTGAGAGAAATCGATTTTCAAATCGCAGTTGTTCATTAGGACGAAAAATTACTTCCAACTGTTACGGCACCCAAGCTTGGGAGCAAGGATTATTTTAGTACAGATGTTGAAAAGAGACGTTGTAGACATATTTTTGAGATGATGCTCAAGAACGCTGTCTACTTGTAAATACCGTCATCTTTAGATCTAATGTTTGGACGTTTCTTACAATTCTAAATTCTTTAACTAACAGCCCTTTTTTGGATGACATTTTGACATCTTTGAAAAAACATATCAAATGATACTCAAGAACCCTTTGGGCACATTGCAAATGGAAACTTTGATTTTTTCCCAGAGCACTAAGAAAGTTGTATTATTGTTTTGAAACTCTATTATCTGAGCTAGATGGGATCTTTAAGTTTGGTACCACGATACATCAAAACTCTAATGGAAACCTTCGTTTGAAAATTAAATAAATCTGAAATTTTAATTTATTTACTTGACAAAGGAACTCTTTAAAGCGACTGTACTTACCGTTTTAGTCATTTTTCAAAAGAAGTGGTTTGAATTTGAGAGTACCATGAAAAAGTTGAAAATACCCCAAGCAAGACATTTTTTCTCAAATAGATCTCAGAGGTATATCGAGATTGGCATGATTTGTATTAGACTACTTAGAAACAAAAAGAAACCCGGTAAAGGATCTCAAGTTAGGGAGATTGACACCTTTGGTACCTGTGACTTACTGTGATCAATGTTCAACAGTATGGTGATATCAAAAAAATGCGTAGTCGCTAATTTTATTTTATTTATTGTGTTATTTTGCCAAACATCAATAAGAGAACTGTTCCGGCGTTAATACTTACCACCCATGTTGAAAAATCAGCAATAATCGTAATTTATTTCGATTCTAATAATAATAACTTGAGTTATAACTGAATTTGCAGATTTCAGAATGTTGCCTTGGACATGTATCCATTTATGGATAGGACGTCCATGATAAATACCCATAAAAGTTGCAAATACGAATATTATTACTTATTGCTGTTAGTCAAGATCTTTATTTCTTCAATATAATCTAACACAAATTTAGATGCTTACGTAAGTTGTTTTTAATGGAAATAATTTACGATAAATATGCAAGGAAGTCATGAAGGATCTCCGAAAATGGTACAAAGAATAATAATTTTTAAAACATTGACACCTCGAATATGCTAAACTTTACGTGATATGTACTCTTTAATGTCATTTTTAATTTTTTCTTTTAAATTTATATTCAGTACATTTGATTTGTGTGTTAGGTATAAATCAAATTGCCTAGGAGATTCTAATTTGTATGTATAAAACATAATTGTTTTTTCGCGTGCTCGTAAAAGTTAGTAACCTCTAAAAAAATAAGGCATGTTGAGAAATTTCTTAAAGAATCATTAACTTATAAAAACAAGTTTTCTAGTGTTGTTAACACAAGAAGTATTATGACAAGAAGTACAAAAACTGTTGTATACAATAGTATGTAGTGGAATCTGAGGAAGCCCAGATCGATAGGATGGACACAACATTTTTTGTCACTTAATCTGAATGGCATTATTGTATATCCTCTAAGGATCCTTTTCGGAAGGCTCATATTTGTATCTTAAGAATAATACGAGACAGCATGAGGTCCCCATGTAGGCTGCTCAACCCTGACGGACCGCACCTTTTACGCCAACTCCCGGTGGTATGGAAACACTCAGCAGGATTTACTACTACATGTCCCCTCAGAGTTACACAACCCAATCGAATTTTATTTATATTGTACACTGTCGAATTCTAAACAGATTTCACCAAATCATAATAAACATAAAAAATAACTGTCCTGGATTGAATTATGAAGCTCAACGTTCTGGAAAAAAACATTTTGTTTATTTGTTAGAGTATACAACAGGTTCTCTGACAAAGTTGATTTTTTAGACAATATGATACAGCAGCTTAAAAACTTCCATAAACCCTGAGAAGAAATAATTAACTTCTTTCATTGTGTAACAGAATTAATATTTTGAAAAGTACTTTATTCAAAGGAAGACAGTAATATCTACTTTTTGCAATTTCATCACGATTTTCCAGCAGGTAATGGTTAATTTTATCTAGGTTTGATGTTAGATGACAACTGCATAGGAGGGTAAAAAGAGCTGTCGATTTTGGAAAAGCAGCCATTGCATTTGTAGCACCTTTTAACTTCTACAGTAACTTTCACTTTGCTCTAAGCTTCCCAGTCTTCTTCTACAAAAATCTGCCGAAATGGAATTTTAAATTTTGATTGTTCGATACTTTAGTATGCAGCTAAATCTTCCAACTCTGATGGTGATCCCTTATTCTTGTATTCCTTGATAATATTTATTATTCTGGTAGTTTTTGTTCTGTGCAAGCATTTAGCAAGTGAATTTTTTCAGTTCTATCAAGAATACTTGGACCATACATAGAAAAACTCATGAAACGTGTTCCACGCCATCATTATGGATTTAGTTTAGATTTTCTTGTCAAGGACTAAAATAACGGACTTGATTTTCAGAATTTGTCGATATTGTAGTAAGCCTAGCTCCGGAGTGAAGATAACTCAATAACCTGACAACCTATAGATATGTAGCTTTTGTCGCAAAATAAATGATCACTTTTAGATTTTAACAACAAGAAAAAAGTAGACACTTATCATTGCAAATAGTTACTTACGAAATCTGAATAATTTAAGACATCTCAGAAGTCAAAAGCTATAACCAAGTAGTATCTATTAGCAATGACTGACTATTGAGCGCACAAATATTTGTTTTTGTTTGTTTATTTCATTGCTTGAAATCGGGGTTCCCTTGGAACCGCTAAACTAATTTTGTCACCTACAAGATTTTAGCTGAACCCAAAGATATTCCAACTTTCCAACCCCACTGGGGACAATGGAACCGTACAGAAACTGAAATGATCTCTTGTAAAATAATGGCAAGCTTTTTATATTACTAGTGCACACAAAGAGCGGGATTCTGTAGGTTTTCGTAGAAACAGATAATAATGATGTTCAAAAACTTTCCTGCGGAAATCTTGGAGTAGATACTTTAAGAGGAATTAGACCTAAGCAAACCTATTTACCTTTACAATATATGTTCAAAGAAATATTGCAAGTACTTACAGCTATTAGGTTAAAAAATAATAAACTACGCAAAATTAAAAGTGTACATCTACTTTTGTCAATCCCTGTACTTTATACCATAAGTCATAGACTGAGAGTTTTGATATTTACAATTTTGATCGCAGAGAAAATACTTTTGGCATATCTTACCAGCAAAGCAAATCAATGCTGCATTCCGTTTTCCGATGTATGTTAAGAGTTATATACTTTTCCAGCCGAATTGGTTAAGTAAATTAATTTTTGGGTGCGACTACCTGTTCCGCGGAGCTGCGGATCGCTCTGTGTTGAAGCATGGTAGAACACGAACTGAAAGTTGTGTGAAAACGCGGTCGTAGCGCAGCAGTGTTGTTGTGTAGTGGCTACGGGGACAACCAAGACGATTACGGAAGCAAATGCAGAATACAGTTCCTTGTTTTGAAATGAGCAAAATGCACATCCACGTCAAATATTTGCTTTTACCACTAAAGTGAATGAGGCCTCCTTCCGTAGGATATCTGTACACCAAGGGGGTTTCAAGTATTTATGATTCCATGCTACACCTCATGAGAACGATAGGCAGATGCTTATGTTTTTTTTTTGAATTTCCTTCTCAGAAGTGGAAGTGAGGTCTGAGAATCTCATAGACGTTTTCTTTGCTATGTTCTACCTTTCTACCCTCATGGATGCAATATGCACTCTTACCAAAAAAATTCCTCCTCCAAAAGACGGAAGCGTTCCAAACGGAGATTCAAGATACCGTACTATTTGATTGTTTATGAATTTCATAAATTATCACTAGGTAAATAAATCTAACTTTGTCAAAACTGTCTACTCTTTTTACCAGCTGCTGTGCGATGTCCGTTCAAATAAACAGGTTATGTGCGGCGAAACGTTTATAAAATAGAAATAAACCACGACCACGAATTCTTCACACATATTACAGTATCTTAAAAAGGCGAGTCAAACAAGCAATTTTAAATCGGCACAATCTTTCTAATTAGTTCTGCCAATATTTCTATTTTGCGCGTCTTAACGCAAGACCAAAGAAATTGCATTGTCACGCTTTGAAAGACATATGAAGGGATAAGTTAATGGCACGCCTTTTCTAAGAACTTCAAAAACGTCGTTCTTTTGTTTTGTTCTACCACCCTGCTCACCTATATTCATTTGCCGAAGAAATTTCCGCCAGCTCGCACATTTCCTCGGGATGGTAGAAGCGTTTCAAACAAAGGATCTTGCTGCAGATGAACTTTTACTTCTCTTGACATCTAACGATTGCATATGAAAGCACGGTAGTGGATAATTTGATAAGTTTTATAGGTGTGTAACAGCATTTGTGAATGGGAAATTGGAATGCCACCGCTGAATCTGGAAAGTAAGCCGCTGAACTATTGAATGATGTTTAAACGTTGTTTCAGTTAATCGATAGTTTTGGTTTTTGTGAGTTTGGCCTAATTCTCACATTCGAGATTAAGTTTAGTTTGAACGCCAGGATTGTCAATCTCTAGATGGTCCTCGGGAAGAGAGATGTCATAAATAAGAGAGGCGAAAACACTAAGTTCAAAGCATTTGCACACGATGTTGGCGAAAGGACAAATGGCAATTAAGTGGACAAATGACAGACCTTGTCGAATCTTAATATCAAAAAACGTGACCATAATGCAACATCGGGAATTCGTGGTTACCACAACATTGATATAAAGACAGAGAATAGGGTCTGTAGTGAATCTGCCAGAACGAAATTTGACTTGATGGTCAAACAGGAGATTATGGCTGTCCAAAAGTTTTTAAAGTCTACTGGTCAATATTTTTCCAAAAACTTTACCAATAAATTGTGGGAAGTTGTGTCAGTGGTTGTTTTACGGGTATTATATATCACGATAACTATGGCCTTCTTCCAAGCGCTGAGATATCCACAGCAGAATCTACAAATATTAGGGTAAGGAAAGCGACGGTAGATGATGACAGACGACGATCTTTCTGGTAAAAGAAGCAAAGCTTTTGCCGAAAGTTAATGCTTTGGCTACTTCCTCTTCAAGGATTAGACTAGTGATGTCCATAGGATACAAGCAAGTAGAAATAAACAGGGCTCAATAGAAATCTTGAGTCATAATTCAAAAAGAAATGGATTGTATTTGAATATACGGACAAATAGACACTTTTGTTATTTTATTGTCAATTATTCTAAAAGCACATCAAAATTCAATAGCGGTAACCTTACTATGTTAATTACACTAGTGCGTAGTATTCGCGACTGTCAAGCAATGTTAATCCAGCGTCTATTCTGCGACTTCACGGATGAGAACTGTGGCATAACAGTCATTTTAGGTCTTCTGCAGTTCTAAAATGACAGGTGATTTTCTGGCCTTTCCTATGTTATAAGGGCAAGAGAATATCGAACTGGCATGGCATCATGATGTCGTGAAACCAAAAGATACGATACACGACTGTCACAACCAGTGGCGTAGATTGTCCACTCAATGTCACATCGAAGTTGCAAATCCCGTGTTGGTGACTTCATACAAACATATCAATTGAAAATAATTACGAAATGTTGACTCTTCGGTCATCCATTCCAAACCTGCAATTCCATAAGATTAGCGAGTCCGGCTTCGAGTGTATAGCGAGGTAGTCGACCCGGTCTCCGTCTACGGGTGATACACTGAAGTTGAAAAGTAGGCAGCTACTTCAACGGCAACTCAACACCCGGATCTGGAGGACGGGTAGCAGTAGCCAACTCCATCTGCCGGTGCCCTTAGCCTAAGGTCGGGGCGTAGGCCCGGTAGAGTTCCAATTTCTCAACCTCGTCCGCAAGGCCTGCTCTGGGGGGGGGCAGGTATCCAGCAATTGTTGTAATTCGAGCTCGAGGCTCCTCGAATACAACCACTCCACAGCTGAATAACTCCTGAATAACCCCCTTCCCCCTCCCATCCTTTTTTCTTCCAAAATCCTCTTGCAGCGCAAACTGCGGGAGGTTGTGTTTCTGAAAAGAACTGTTTACCTCCACCAATACCAACCTACTTCAAAATCACATTATTATCCACAATCCATTTTAAAAATCCAACTATTATCCTTCAATTCCAACATCCAATATCACAATTTCTAAAACCAAAACCTCAAACGCCAGCTCGAGTTCGTGCCGCTTGGTCCATCATCACCGCCGTCGTCCACATCAAGCAAGCAAGAAATCCATATCTACAGTTACCAGCAATCCAAAGAATCAGAACTCACTTCAATCCACCATCATCAAGAACCACCTCGACGCCAACAACTCCATCAACATCGAGTCCAATCGCATCTCAAACCAATTTTATTACCTTGCCAACGCCGACGCCTCCAAGAACAACATCCAGGAAGCCGAAAAGCCGACCACTGTTCTACCATCCATCAATACGGGCTGAAGAGAGATCGGACGACCTCTAAAGCCAAATTGCGATGATTAACATAAGATTAGCACAAATACACCCTTAATCCTTATCTTCAAACTTATTTGATGATCAACGTTTTGCACCAGTAATTCGATTTTGAGCTCCTTCTAAGACCAAGAGAGTTCATTCATAGATTCTTTAGTTACTGACTACAAGTTTGTGTAGTGCAACGAAGGACTTCAGGCGTCTTAGATATCTGATTTTTCAAAAAATACATATTTGGAATTTCTAAGTATGCCAGTATCAGCACTGAAAGAAGCGTAATGAAAAATATAGAGAACCATATTAAAACGCTATCAGGAACAAAATACACAAAATCTATTTAAAATCAACAAAGGAACATCTAACTTTAGAAAGTCGATGTTTAAACTGGCAAGACTTGATGTTACTATGACTCAAGAATGACAAGACTGATAAAAATAAAAAACTTCACTTTACATAGTCGGTTTTTATACAGTAATAAACCTTCCTTTAAAACATGGCAACGCATAACTTAACCTGAAGCAATGTTTGAAAACAAAACAAAATAATAATGAATAATTTAAACAATAAATTAAAACAAACATTATTATGAAGAAATAAACAGGAATATAATATTTAGAGCTACAACACACCAAAAGATGTTCATAAGTTGCCGTAACTGCACAGCATGTCCTGCAATGAAGTAAAAGATTTTCGACCACCTAGGGAGTATTTGGTCTAAAAACGTAAGCAAGAGAGCTTACTGAACAAAGTGATTCTAACATTCAAGAAGATTCAACAGCATCCTTCTAATAAATAAATCTTTTGTTATGACTTAAAAATACTTTTTAAGAAAATAACAAAACCAGAATGGTTTTCCCAATAGGCGCAAGATTCAGCCTAATAAAGAAATTAATAAAATTTGTATTCAAATCCGACTAACAAGATTCTTTTATTCTTGACAATCTACCGAATAGAAAAGTGACATAAAATTAATAACTGCAATATACACTTAATAATAGTTTGATGCAATATAAAATTAAAATTATTTTTCAAAACATTTGTAACTGTTAAACTTTATAACGTATCCGTTACCTTTAAATTCTTAAATACCACAACAACATTCCAAATTGCCTGACACAATAAATAATACCTTCTTTTGTTAGCAGAAAGGATTAGCTAGCTGGATGTTTGTCAGATTAATTTAGAGACTTAAAAGATGTTATATAATATTTCAACAGTCGTGTAGAACAAACTAAAAAAACAACACAATAGGAATAAATTAGAAATACATTAAAGGTAGTTACTTTCACGGCACAGTATGAGCTTTGAGGTTCAAACATTTCACGGAAATTTCATATTCATTCAATTTATAATGAACGTCTTACCCTTAGACGAGCCTTTACAAAAATCATCATCTAGAACCTACTTAACCTACGCAAGACTATGATAAGCCGATTTACTTCATCTTTGAGGTGGAAACATAAACAATCACTAGAGCTTACATTAACAACCCTTGCCTAAATCTAGTAAGGGTGAGCTTAGTGAAGAGGGTTAGAGAACAAGGCCCTCCATTTTCGTTATTATAAGCGAGATAAATATAAACGGAGCATTGACGAGAGTATCTCTTACTTCTAGCTTAATCGTGTTTTAATCAATTCCCTGTCAATAGCAGATCTGAGAGGCTCCGTACCCAATTCGCGAAGCTTTAAAGATCAAAGAGCAATAGATTCAACTCAGAATCACTAGTCTCGCCTCAGGTCTACCATATGATTAAAAGACGGCACCGTGTGGCGGACAAAGTAAAGAAAAAGCTTGTTATTTTAATTTCCAATTACATTTTAAAGCTGTATTTGTTCAGGACGATCCCATCTTGAATGGACCTGATAAATGGATAGATTGGCTTCTAAAACCCATTTACATGAAAAAGAACTTGAGTGACGGAATTGCGTGTGGTAATGATATCGTTTTAATATCCTACAATTAGAGACGTTTCAAGGTATGATTTCCGTTCGAGATAAACTACAATAATTTGTTTTTTCTATTTCTATATTAATCCTTCTTTTAATTTTATAAGATGTTAGATATCGAATTTAATTTTAATAATAGCAATAATTTAAAATCATAAAACAAAATAAAATAAAAATTACTCATACATCACTCAACATGTTTGAATGTATACAAGCCAAATCAGATACATTTAAATTGAAAATTAGATTTTTACCATAGACATCCAGCAGTTTCTCTCGCCTCCACCCACAACCTTTTATATATTATATGTACGAGGTATCATTTAGTTCGTATCCCAGTGTAAGATTTAACACCTATCATTTGCATTTTGGAATATTTATTTCGACTTGTCAGAGCCGTTAGTCTGCCCTGTTTCACTATATCACACCTTGCCCACGATATCGCAACATTTTCTTCTGCAACCTTTTTGATTTCTCTCTTTCCATTCCCATTTTTGGAATCTGATACTAAAATATGTCTCTCGCGGCTTTACCGCACGGCTACTTACTTTAATTTATTAATTTATATGGTAGAAGATCATGGTGATTTGTTGTTATGACAGGAGAGAAATTTATAAATAAAAATTATGATTGTTATTAATAATTCCTGAAACAAAAAACTGATTGTGAAATAATATTTATAGAATTATTGTTTTGCAAACGAGACTTGCTTTTGTAACGTTTCTTTTGTATTTAGTATGTAATCAAAGAAGCTAAATAAAGATGTTTATACGCAAAGATTTTAATAGCATTCCACTCTGTTTTGCTTTCTTTAAATAAAATTGGATTTCCTTAGAAAATAGATTGTTCGCTCTTCTTTTTTTTTAAGATGGCTTTCAAAGATTCTGTTTGAATTTGCATGTCAACTTTACCTTGCTTTATTTATTAAAATAACAAATAGTTCACAAATTCTCCTTGTTGTAATTTTTTACTTTTGCTATATCCTAAACAGATAGTGAAACGTGCCACGAGCTCTACTAATTTGCTGTTGTTTCATCTTCTTCACCTGTCTTCTCTCTAATCCATCAGAAGTTTTTGCTTAGTTAGTATTCTTCTTCTCCGTGTTTCTTTAGTAGACCTTTCAGAGTTTTATTGTCTTTCTGTATAAACAAACTCCGATTTTTAAATTTTCAGCTTGTAAAAACGACCCTATCACCTCAAGAGATTCAATCAATTGGGAAAACGTGATGAGTCCAAAAAACCAAAAAACAGATTTAAGTCAGACTAAAATGAATTATTTCCAAGTCACAAGACATATATGCTTAAATGGTCAAGATTGCAAGACTTACAACTTTATGGCCGACCAGCGATTTTCTTTGTGAACGAAAAACTTAAATTTTAAATTATATTATTGAGCTTTGCCAAATTGTAATGTTATTTTCAAATTCGCACTAAATCCACCCCTGTCTTTCAATTTCGTTCAGGTATTTGTTTTCTTGACGCGTAATATTTAAATCATTTCATTCTATAAACGAATGTTTGTTACAATGTTATTCTAAAGAATTGATAACTTTGTGGTTTCGACTTCTGGGCTCCGGTAGACGTGCCTTTTGCTATTTTCCAATATCAAATGCCTGGAATCTTAGTCGCAAAAATTGGAGTTACACAGTCTCGATTGAGCCAGGTTTAAGCTCGTAAATCTACGATGGGGATTTTCCATTGTCTCATAAGAATAAATACATTTTAATCTGTTAGGGCGTGCATCTGACTTTCGAACCCCACTCCAGTAAGTACACATTGCGCCACAGGAGACGCAGAGAGAATAAGCATTACGTTGATAACTGCGTACTCGAACCATCGTGCGGGTTAATTTTCGGCGTCACCCCTACAAACCCGAAGTGATTGCAAACCGAATTTAATTGAAGCGATTCTCTTAGTAAAAGAGAGATCAGACTCGAGAAATTCTATTTCGTCGGGTCTTTGTCGTGATATTCACGGAGGAAAGCCGGTTTGTTTACCGAAAAGCCGTGCTTTGAAAGTTTTGTTATTGTGGAGGCGTTTTTTGCTTCAATTACAGTTACGCTGGTATTTCTTTCTTGCATTTTTTTTTGAAAGTCTTCAGAGGACTTCCTTGTCAAAATTGATTAAGACAAATCACGTGTTTATACAGTTTTTTATTTCGTATTGAGTCTCAATTGTGAAACGTTAAAGCGAGTTTTAATAAAGCTTCCACGAGGTAAGTTACACACAGGGTGAGGTTTCGCAAGAAGCCTATATACAGGGTGTCGGATTCACGAGTAGTCGCGTGACCTACCATCAGAACCCTTCCATCTACGACTGCTGGCGCCCTCTTTTGTGAACATCTATCAGTTAGTAAGAGTTTTGGAAGTCGGTGAGCTTCTCTTTGTGTGAGATTAGGTAAGTTCATTTGAGAATCCACCCCATCTGCGGCATGAGCTACGGGATTTAACATCTACCATTGATCTGGACGGGACTTGTGCATACTTTTGAGCATTTTCCCGTTACAAAATGATATCTCAAACTCTTTGTTTCTCACATAAAATTCTCATTACAAAGTCTTACCTAAGATCAAGATAGCGAAAAAGTCAAAAAACCCTTTTTTAAGATCGTTGAAAATTTTTTTCTATTGTGAGTTGGATCATCTGGAGAACGATGTCAAAATGCTGCTAATTTCCTAAATTTCCTAACGCTGCCGCTAGCTCAAACAATTACAAATTTACAAACAGGTAGTTCTAATTCAATGTATGTATTACTTCATCACCGTTGAATGAGCACAGTCGCCCGGACGTTATTAAGGTCTTTATAAACCAAAGATTTAAAAACACTGAACAAAGAATACTTGATATTTGATGGTCTATGAATCCTTCACCTGTAGGTATTCTGCTTGGCTACTTCTATAAGCGCTCGCCGAAAAGATTTAAATCGTATTCACCCAATCTTATCTTATTTATCTGACCATGGTGGTGACGTTAACCGTCCTTACCTATCGAATCTTTATTAGATTCTAGTTCCAACTCTACGATCTTAAACCAAAAGGGTTGGGAAGGTACTAAGGAATTTGGCTTCAAATTGCAATCAAGGTTTCTAGATGTACAGTTGCAAGTAACTATTGTATACGCTAATCTTATTTAGGTACGAGTTTTTGGTTAGCAATGCACTATACTTGATGTTCTCAAATGAATACAATTGCTGCCTAAGTATCTCTGTTTCCAGATCAGCTTCATCAGTTAGCTGAGTAAACCAAAACGATGGGAGATAACATTGGTTGCACTACTGCAGTAAAGCGTAGAATTATCGTTATCACTATTTATCGAATTCAATACGCTACTCTCATTTTCTACCAGTTGCAACTCACATAATATTTTCCAGTATGATGAGCTAATGTGTAAGTCAGAGTTGAATTTTTCTTTTTGTTTGAGATTGTATTAGGTACAATCTATTGCAAACAAAAAAATTTTGAAATTTGTAGAATGAGATTATAAAAATATCGACAAGTTTTTTTATAAATCGCTGGAATTTCACTTTGAGATTTTACATTGTAACATACTCTCTTGTCAAGCTCCTTTTACGTTGCGGCACAGCACAGCGGTGTGATTTCATCCGAAGTCCGATGAGAAATGAGTCCCTACCTTCTAGATGAATTGTGCGCTTGACATCTAAGTCGTTTTAACGTAATAACAAAGAAATTACATCACCGCGTTTTGAAATACCTACAGAGAGCTATTGCATTTGGTAAAATGTTAGAATCTAGTAAATTAGAATTTCTCCTTGCAACAGTTCACACGTTCGCTGGGTCCTCAGAAAACTGGATTAAGACAGTTTACTCTACTTAGATGGATTTGCAGAATTGCCTAGGATTATTAATTTTAATAACTAGAAGTTCTATGGAAACGAATAGGTAAAAGTAAGAAAAGAATAATAATTATGACTTGAAATGGGGAAGTTTTTAAAGTTACGCTTTTTACGGTTGTAAATATGCACAGTGTAACATACAACCGTTTCTAAAAATTTGATAATAATTTGCCTTCTTTACATCCGTCATTTCTTCTAGTGTTATTGTTAATTTTTCCCTTTTTGTTTGTAATTTTTCTTGAGCAAGTATAACAAAGATTTTACTCTGAGGTCTAAGAAATTGCCGAGATTGCTTAGAATCAACATCGCTCTGTGTGGATTTTGCAGATTGAAGTACTATTTGATTCAATTATTCTAAATAAAATGCAAAGAACTTCGCCTGGGACAAGCGTGGGGTGGATCGGATAGCTCCACGAACGTCACGGCCGATTCCAAGCACGAGTAAAAGAGGAAGGTTTCAGGTCAGTAAGTAAGTCATGACAAAATAAGAATCAAGAAGTAATACTAAAGATTGCTGCAAAGAAAATAGAGATATAAATCATCTCCAAACTGAACAACACGAATATATCCTAGTGTACAACGGAAAAAGGAAAGATGAACGTGCAAGTGCAGACGTGGGAAGACTCCTATATCAAAGCTTTCAACAAATCATCGAGTATAGGTAATCTAGCATCAGGGACGGATGGGACGGCCGGGCATTCGGGTAATTCTAATTTACGGTGCTCACAAAAATATTTAAAATAATGTGCCTTTACTTTAAAAGTAAATTCAAAGTTGTGTATACAAGTTATTTTATGAGACCTTATGAAGGCGCATATCAAAGCAGCATCTCTTTTTACGTTGTTAAATTCCGTTGCGGTTTTTTTCCAAGATTCTCATCAGAGAATGAAAGTTTGGACTTCAACTTCGAAAAATCTAAAACGTGAAAGATTACAAACCATTGGAAAACCACGCTGGTGGGCGAAACAGGCAGCATTGAACAAAATTTTTGGGGAGTTTAATAACCCGCAATTGGCTTTGTACGTAGATATTATCGATACTCTGCAAACAATTGAAGATAATACAAAAATCAGTTTTGATACGCGAGTTGCTGCCAGAAATTGGAAGGAGGCGTTGTTGAAGTACAAAGCAGTAATAACGTCTCAAATACTTTTTAAAATATGCACAATAACGTGTCCCCTATCAAGATACATGCAGACTATAGACCTGGAGATCTGCTTAGATGCAATGCCATGGTGCAAACTGCTGTTCAGCAACTGCGCTCAATACAGCGTGATATGACTTGCATCCAAGATGCAACAAAAAGATTTATACTGTGGGCTAATGGTGAACTAAATTTGCAAGAACACATCGATATAGAAATCGAAGAAGGTTTTCCTAAAGTTCGTCGTAGTTTAGTAAAAATGTTTTTGATGAAAGGTCCAAAGATACGCAACCAAAGTCGGAACAAAAAAAGTTCAGAATAGCAACATATGACGTCGTAATGAATATCGCAGTAGAGTTCATGAGCAGGCAATTTTCTAAAAATATGGATTTATGCAGGGAGCTTTCTGTACTCGACTCAAAATATTTTAAGAAGATTAACAACAACGAACTCCCTAAAAACTGTATGGATTTCCTATCGGGACTATTGTTTAAATGTAATACTAATGCGACGTTTGCGACTCTGAAAGAGGAACTTAAAAATTTGCTGAAAACTGGGAGAAGATAAAACTAAACATTGAAGATTCGTACAAAACTAATTATAATCTCAATTCTGATTTAGATTCTGACAACTATGACATAGAAACCGATGATATGACCAAAGACCAAGAAAATTCAAGGTTTTGTAGAAGTTGCTAAAACTGCACCATATGTTGCTATGTGACGATTTTAAAATATAATCTGTTTCAAGGAGCATATTTTGCGTTGGCCACGGCTTTTCAGTACCTCCTGATCTTTCCTGTATCCCAAGTTATTTGTGAAAGATCTTTCACATTAACAACACTTTCTTTGACCATGATCTTAAATACAAAAATACGTTCATGAATGAGCAAGGGCAACAGTCAATATAACAGAGCACATAGTAACAAGTAGACACTTCTTAACAACCTAGACGTGAGAACATTGAATTCGGCAAATATAGGTAGCGATCAGGCATTAGCTTTATGCAAAATGAGAATAGGATATTTCGTACATCGCCAACCTGATCCCAAATATACAGAATAATTTAATATAGCATCGCTACAAGACGAGAGTACTAAACGACTGTATGCTAGCCGTCTTAAAATAAAAGTCAAAAATTTCCCACTAGTTAATGATGATGACGTCAAAGGAGCCTGAGCAAAAATAAGAAATAATGTGGTGGAGGTAGCTAAAAAATTCTTGGGTACGAAGAAGGTTCGAACTCCACCAATATATAAAAACAAAACACCCTGGTTTACAAATGAAGTACAAGATTTAACAGAAAGAAAGAAACAGCCATTCTGAGGTACAAAAGAACTACAAAACCGGAAGATTGCAGCAAATTTAAGAATAAAGCAACTAAAGGAAAAGTATTGAGAAAAGATTACTGAGGATGTGGAACATGACCTATATGGATCGCAAGAGAAGATCGGCGAATGCAGTGACACCCTGAAAATAAATGTTATAGACAAGAGATGTTATAAAGGCAAGTCTACTTCTTTTTTTTTCTTTTTCAACCTGTTGCTATCCACTCCTGAACATAGGTCTCTCCCAGTATCTTCCATTTGTTTCTATCATGTGCTATGCGTAGCCATTGTTTACTCTGATGTCGTCTACCCATCGTTCCTGTGGTCTGCCTATGCTTCTCTTCGTTTGCCTTGGTCTCCATTCCGTAATTTTCCGTGTCCATCTGATGTTATTTTGCCTAGCAACGTGTCCTGCCCATTGCCATTTTGATTTTGTTACTTCAACTATAATATCAGTTACATTGAACCTCCTTCTTATCTCTTCGTTTTTTATTTGTTTCTCGATGAAATACCAAGCATTGCACGCTTCATCACTCTTTGCGCTGTCCTGAGTTTATCTGCGTATACTTTAGTAAGTGGAACAATTTCAAGTTCATATGTACAGACAGGCATAAAACACGTGTTATAACTCTATTCTTTAGGTTTATAGGGACTTCACCATTTCTAAGGGTTTGTTTCAATCTACCGAAAGCTGCCCATGCCAGTTGAATTCTTCTGGTTATTTCTGCACTTTGGTTTTCCTTGCCTAATTGGTTTTTATGACATTTGCTACTGTTTTGCCTCCAAATTTTAGCATTTCTGTAGTGATTTGATCTTCTCCTGGACACTTGCTATTTTTCATTTAATGTGGAGCTGCTCTAATTTCATCTGTACTGATTTCTAACATTTATGATATGTTTTTGGTTCTCTCTTGATGACCAGTGGAAGCGTACAATTGGGCATAGAATTCCTCACTAGCCTTGATGATTTGATGATATCTTTTCTGCTTTCTACTAGTATGTTGTGCTCATTCCTTATTTTTACTATTTTTGTTTTACCTGTTGAGAGTTCTGATCTTAAATCTACAGTTGTTCCGGATTATTTCTTCTATAATTTTAGTGTTATAATTTCTCTTATCTTTTCGAATTTCTGTTTTGGTTCTCTTGTTTAATTCTTCAAAACTTTTCGATGTTCCATGTCCATTTACGTTGCTGTGGCATTTTAAATAATCTATTAAGGCAGTATAAATTTTTACCATGAAGGTAATTTACAAACATTTTTTCCCCTATTATTTCTCACGCCTAAGCTAAATTGTCTCATATATTTTGTATCGTCTTGATTTCTTCTTCCAACTTTGGCATTAAAGTCACCTGTAACGATCACAAAATATGCCTTTTCTTGTATTCGTGCTTTTATCAACTCCTCGTAGGAAATCCCAGCCTCTTCATTATCTCATGAGCTTGTTGGTGCGTATCTTTTACTTAGAGCAATCAGGATGTATAATACTCTGTTAGATATTGCATGAAACTGTCATCATATTGGTCAGTCTATTACTGATTAAGACAGCCACTCCGCCAATGTGATCGAATTCCTCTAAGTTTTTCTTTTCCTTTTCTTCTGGTAGACGAGATTTGCATAAACCCACGATGTCCCATTTTATTTTGTTAAGTTCTTGTTCTAATTCTTCAAGGTGTTCTTGGATTCTTATAGTTCTTATGTTATATGCAGCAACGCTTATGGTTAATTCTGAAGGTTTTCTCGACATTTTCTGTCTCTTAATCAAATATTCGCCTTTCGCGAATCCGTGAGGCTGACTGAATTATCAGTGTAAGATTCTGACCCTACAAATCTATTCACCTTGGGTATTCTTGTTCTATTATTCGACATTTCATGAGGTAGAATTTGGAGGGTTTTTGGCAAATTAAATGCCACGCTTGGCGAGCGGGTTGACGAATGTGTAAGGATAGGGAAGGGATATGGGGTTTATGAGGATAGGATTTAGTTGGGGAACTTGGGCCCTCCGGGACTAGGAGCCGAAAAAACCCAAGGGTTCACGTGGGCAAGGTCACTAGCCTTAAAGTGAATCTACCCATTGCTGGGATTGCAACGGGGTATCCACCCGCTAGCCGCAGGCAAGTAAAATATTCAAAAGTAGAAAAGCACCAGGACAAGATAGAATAAGAAATGAACTTTTAAAGTATGAAGGGCAAGAATGAAGTGAAGAACTGGTGAAGTTGTATAACATTATAGTCATCAAAGGAAAAGTTCAAGAAAAATGGAAAGTTAGTGTTACGTAACCTCTAAAACTATAGAAGAATAACTCTTTTGAATACAACTCAAGAATTACTGACAAAAATTACACTGTAGATGTAATCTAGAAAAATAGATATTTAAAAATTATAAAACCATGGTGAAGCCAATTATGATGTATGTAGCAAAAACCCGTGCAGACACATCCAAGACTAAACAACTATTACACACTGCGAAGATGAGTACTTTAAGAACAATCGTTGCAAAACTCGACGAAACAATCGAGATCAGTACCGAGATGAATGCATCATAGACATCATCAGGTTTACAGAGATAAGAAGAAAGGAATGGAACGATTACAATAATAGACTTATAAGATAGCGAGAGACCTAAGACCGCAAGGAAGAAGATTGCAGGGTCGACCAATAAAAAGAAAAAAAAAAAGAAAAACAGACTTTTCGCTTCCCGATATTCTACTTCAGTACTATTTCCTTGAAGTTTGTAAACAGATCTAAATGGCACTGGGATATCTATTTTTATTTAGATTGCATCCATTATCAGTAAAGATCTTTTTCGGTTTACCAATCATCATTATACATAGCTTGATATGGTTTAGTAAACATAAATGACATATGCTTTGAGAAGCTATTAACAATCACCAATAACAGGACTAACTTTCCTAGATATGGTAAGAATTTCATTAAACCAACACAAACTAATTAGTTGACCATGATGTTCTTTCCGTGGTTATAAGTTTTATCCTTCTATCATTGATAATAAACGGGTGCAACTCTTCTAATCCAACTTCCTTTTTTCTTCCAGAAGAACTGTATCTTCAAAGCTCAATATACATACATACCATACATATAATAGCATAGAGTTTTGCCATTGTTTCAATCAATAGAGAACTGCCATTGTTTCGTTTTGGCAATTTAATAGTCTGACTCTGCACCTTCTAGAAAAACAGATGGAAGTTGGGAAATACGATTGTTTCAACTGCATTCTTAGAAAATCTATATTTGTATTTTCTTGAGCAAATTCTGATTACTAGGCAAGATTAGTAAATAACCACAGCAACCAATGGAAACTCCAGCGCCAATTTTATGTAATGATAATGATAGTTCTACCCTTAATAAGATTGCTTACTATGTGGCAACTGATGCATTTTAGAAAATCTTGTGGTATTTACACAACGACCTATCCTGGAATAAAACGAAACGGAACGATCAGATAAAATTTTATTAGGAATTTGAGTGCAACCATTTCATATATTTTCTTCTCGACACCCAACTAGTTGCGACTGATAACAGAATTTTTAAACTAACCAGTTTCACAAAGGCTTCAGCTTTATTTAAAATAATACAAGAAAGGTCTAACAAGAAGCTTAAATTAAAATACATTGATTTCTTTATTCGATAAAAAATTTTATTTATATACGAAAAAACGGAACGTAATTAGTATGCTGTCATTTAAAAAAATATTTTATTTTCAATCTCATTTTAGTTAGCCATGTACGTTTTATACAGAATAAGTAATTCCATGTTTTTTTAGAAAAGAACAAAAAGCTATCCAATTTCAATTCGGTACGGTTTAAATCCTTTTTTGTAACATAACCGTACAATACACCGTTGCGCTTCTCTATTCAAATTGAATTGAAATTTTGAATAAAAATAGTAGCACATATGGAATTTAGCTGAACGAAATTTTATGCAGGAAAATTGAAATTAAATAGTAAAATTGTTAAACGTACTTTTGTTGGATATAACTAGGTATAATGTGCATGAAAATTGAACTGCATAGTTATTATATTAACAGTACTTTACGTAATTAACTTTTTTGAAAGGACGTAAATATTATGTACCATAAAATAATATGCTGTGGTTAGCATTTTTTGTTAGAAATCATGATAATGACAAAATTATTATGAATTTATAAAATTAGCTCAATAAAATCCTACGGGCTTGGCATTTCGAATTATAATTTTGTAATGATATAATAATGCAAAATAAGTCTTTCACGAGTTTTTTTAAGTTTAATCTGCAAATGTTGCTAAAGGAAAGTTGCTAGTATAGCATTTTACACTTTTAAAGTTGAAAGCTCTCGTGCCATTATTTTGATTCTAAAGTTTTGGTTTGGTTCTTCTTTAGCATGCGGCAATTAATATTCATTTAACTTTAAAATTTGTCAAGTTCTTTTATTGTAAGAGTTACACGGTTCTAATGGCCAATTCTTTTGTTACAACGAATTGATTTCAGTTAAGTTAGTAAGCAATGAGGAGTTTGATCAAACTCACAATCACTAGGAATGGCTTCAGGTATTTAATCCGTAAATCAGCAAAATACCTTATGAAAACTCTCTTAGGAATTTTTACTAATTAAACAATTCTATTATATTTGGAAACTTCAATAAATATCATAGTCATAAAACAAAACTGGCCAAACAATTAAAAAACAACCTCTTGATCCAGATTCCCATTTAGTATATACAAAATTTCAGAAAAGCTAAAATATATTGCTCATTGACAGCCTTTTCCACACATTTATAACGAAACAGTCACGTTACTATTCAACCTCCTGTTGTCCAAGTGCCAGTATTGAGCAAAAACAAAATAAATAAAATTGCAATTTTTCTTGACCATATCTGTTGAAAGGGATTATTTCTCGATCGGACTCCTCCAGTTTGCGATATACAGAACTTTGAAAAAAAACCAAAAAAGGTATTTTGTTGGTTAGATTAAACTTTTAAAAATCATTTTTAATGTGAAATTTACTTAAGTGTTTTGAATCGCAAAAGAGTTACTTCCTAAGGTTTCCTCCAAGCAAAATCTAACGAAAGTTAACATGTGGCACAGGAAGAGTTACAAAACTTTATCAACGAAATCCCACAGTTTGCCGTAAATAAATTTGGCCGCTCATATCCATCAAAAACTGAAATTTCACCCCCCCCCCCCCCCCCCAGCGAATGATAATGATAATTCTACTCCCGTTTCAGGTCGCAAAACGCACCAGGCGTGACTCCACAGACAGCAATACAACCGAAACTGAAAATCGGTTTGAGGTATTAGCAGATATAAATATGGAAGAAAATACTCCAGAATCTAATATCCTTTCAACAGCGAAAACATCAAAAATTCCGCTCATAATAGTCAAAGATAAAAACAAATGGGCAATTTTATCAAAAGAATTTACTCGACTAAAAATCAGTTTCTCCAAAGCCAAAAACTTTCCGACGGTATCAGTATTCAACCCGTCAGCGTAGAGGACTACAGAAGCATGATTCATTTCCTTGATGATGACAGGGTTTCCTTCTATACATACCAGCTCAAAGAGGATAAACCGCTAAAAGATGTCCTTAGAGGAATCCCTGAAGCAATCAACACCGACGACGTCGCCACCGGTTTACGCGAGAAAGGCTTCCCGTTTACACGTAGAAAAAGAAACGGAAACTGCAAAGACATATGGAACATCAAATCAGTCCTGTCACTAACAGTAAAAACTGAAACGCCACGTACCAAAAAAGACACCATAAGCCAATGCCTTCGCTGCCAGGGCTTCCATCACACTTAGCGTGGCTGCCATTCAGAACCGAGGTGCGTAAAATGCGCCTAAGGAACAACCTGCGACATGTGCAGACTGCAAGGTAAATCACCCAGCCAGCAAAAACAACAAGCTTAGCAACAAAGACCCCTTGCAGCCCCACAACCTACGTCAAATCTCACCGTCCTGCCGACATCCTCCCAGCCAGCCCTAAACATTTCTACATTCTTCACACCCAATTTCATGAACTCCAAGACTGCTGAATCCGTACATCTCAAAATCTACGTCGTTGTAGTCAATTCTCCAGCTCCAGCTCCAGCTACATCCCCTCACCCAGCGATCCAAACAGAAAACCTCGCCCTCTTATACCAGCTTCTCGATAACGCAGCTTATACCAGCCACCCAACTTTATTACAGAAATTATCATCCCTTGCATTAGAAGCTCTAACAAATAAAGACATCTCAGCAGCTTTTATACAGCTGTTATCAGAACTCCTTGATTTACTCAAACAATAATGACAGCACGACTAAGACAACCAACTTTCCTACAGATAGCTTTCTGGAACGCAAATGGTCTAGGATATAAAAAATTCGAGCTTCTAGAGTTTTCCCAACGCCACGATCTTCATGCTATCTTAATTTGTGAAACGCACCTAAGACAAGCAGAACCGAGATTTTCTAATTACACCTTGTACCACCACGATCAACTAAACGACAGAGGCGGAGGAACTGCAATATACGTTCGATCTACCATAGAACACTATCCAGGCCCAAACCATGACCAACAACATATTGAGGCCACCTCCATCTACATAAACACTGCCAACAATAGCCCTCTACGATTAACGGCAGTATACTGTTCCCCAAACTGCTTCCTGATTGACGAAGACTTGGACACCTTACTTGACAACAATGACCAAATAATCCTAGGCGGTGATCTAAACGCCAAACACCAAACCTGGAACAGCAGGCTAGCAAATCGCAAGGGCAACGTACTAAACCACTACGCTGCACCACGCGATATAGCCGTAGTAGGTCTACAAGTCCCTACCTTCTATGGTCAAGGTCGTCCAGATATGCTCGATATAGCCGTGCTGGAAAATCTACGACTAACCTATGACATCACCACTATCCCAGATCTAACCTCTGACCACAACCCAGTACTGTTACAGTTAGGCGATTTTGAAGACACTTCACCGACTTACAGGCAAACCATATCCTGGCCTGCATATTATAATCATATACAAACCAGCTATGGCAGAATACCAACTATCCACAACGTCAAAAAACTCGAAAACGAAATCGAACATCTCACCACCCAAATCCAAACGTCTCTGTAGTACGCATCAAATCCCACAATTATCCCTGACGGCAGAAATCTACTTCCTTCGGACATCAAACAACTCATCCGTACCAAAACAGAACTCGTCGACGATGGCAGACCACACTTAATTCAGCAGACCGTCTAGAACTAATCCAGCTCAACAACCGGATCCGCAGAGACATAAGAAGTCACCATAGCTACATCTGGTCGGAAAAACTAACATCTTTAAACACACAAGACAACTCGATTTGGAAACTGACAAAATGCCTGAAGACAAAAAGACTAAAATTCCACCAATCCATGGCGAACGAGGTTTGGTTTACATAAACGAAGAACGTGCAAAAGCCTTTGCCAATAATTCTTAACGACAATTGAACCCCAATTACGCAGACATAGACGTCCACTTCATCGCCAGAATATCTAGAATCGTTAGGGACAAACTATAAGACGTTGATGAAGATCCTTCCATAATCCCAACTTCCTTCGAAGAAATCAACAGATACGAAATACGAAACCCAAACAAGCTCCTGGACCCGACAGCATACCAAACTCGGCCTTACAATAACTTCCGAAGAAAATAATTGTCGCACTAGTAAACATCACCAACGCCATATTGAGACCCCGTTATTTCCCCATCCATTGGAAGATTACCGATTTTATTGTAATCCATAAGACTGGCCAAGACCCGCTATACCCCCAGACGACAGACAGATACTACAAAACGGACAATTCGGCTTTAGAGCATATAACAGAAGGGTTCAATAATAGCGATCATACACGAGCCGTCTTCTTTGATGTATTCAAAGCATTCGATAAAGTATGGCACGCTGGTCTTCTATACAAAATGTTTCAAGCCCAAATTAATAGCAAGCTCGTGAAACTCATTGCACCATACCTTAAACATCGATTCTTCAGAGTCAAGTTTAAAAATATCTGATCCTCAGAGCGATGTATTACAGCCGGAATCCCACAAGGCTCCTTACTCTCTCCTACCCTCTACTCCCTATTTGTTTTTGACCTTCCAAAACCAGAAGGCACCAGCTTGGAACTCTACGCGGATAATACGGCCATATGGACTCCCTCCAGAGACCCTCACATGCTCGCCAGACGTCTACAAAAGGCCGCCGAAATTATTGGAAACTGGCTCCACAAATGGAAAATAGAGATAAATGCAGAAAAGAGTGCAGCGGTCATATTCCACGACTAGACTCGATCACCATTCACAACCGGCCCATTCCCTGGCAGCAGCAAACCAAATACCTAGGCGTGACCCTCGACAGACGGCTGACTTGGAAAGACCACACGGACTCCTGCGTCAGGAAAGCAACCATTGCCTCCCTTCCTAAACCGATGCAGTTTTCTTAACCAGACTAACAAACTACTTCTATACAAAATCATAATCCGACCAATAATTACATACGCCTGCTCCACCTGGGGATATGCGGCCACGACACACCTAAACAAACTTTAAATAATTCAAAACAAAATCTTACGAATGACCTTTAACGCCCCTTGGTACATCCGAAACATTGACCCATACCGAGACGTAGACCTCCCATCAATCAAACAATTTATTATCTCAACACCAGAAAAACTATATCTAAACACCCCGACGTCATCCAACCCACTAATAAATAATCTCGGCAATTATAACCCAAACAACAGACATAGACGTAGACGACCAAAACATCTACTTCAGCAATAAATAACAGTGGGTTGACACCTTAGCCCTACACATAACCATCTAAAACGGCAATCATCACATGACATAGAAGGTTAAAGTAAATTTTTACTGGGTACTTCTTAACGAAACAAGAAAAAAAAGAAAAATTTGGGATTATTAAGCCTTTACTCTTGTCTATAAAAACAGGATAGGGTGTTTCGCCTAAGATGTAATTCATGCAGTAAGTTAACATTCGTCTCTCTGCCAATTATAGTTATGCTATGGACGTGCGTTATCGGGCGATTATAAAGCAAATAGACCGATTGCAGCCTACTAACACAATGCTCAACTGATGGTCTCACATGATCAAATTGCTAGCAAAAACATTGGAGTAATCCATGGATACCGACAGGGATTTGCACCCTCTGTCCGGGTAAAAGAAAAAAATCCAACAGTAAAATTCTGGCAAGAGGTAAAGCACTTGTGATACCTTTCTCTACCACAAATGCGTAACGACTTCAAAGATTTTATGTGTACGTTATACATAGAATGAAATGGAATCAAAAATGAAGATGGTAGACCATAACAGAGAAAATGCCCTGCCCATGTTTTCTATTCCATTTGATCTTTTATTTTTTGCCCTACTTTTGAAAAGATAAAGTATCTAAATGTATGATAAGGTTTTTTGAAAACCTTCGTTCAGTTAGAGTTAGACCTTACCTCGTACTGGGAACTTTAGTGTTGTATAGCCTATCAGCTCAAATCTTGGTACACTAAAAACTGAAATTAGATTCTTCCATCTAATAGCTTTTTTTCATCATTTTTTTAAACACATTGGACCGGTTTCTACTCTCTTCGTTAGATTTTCTTCTTTTTTTAAAAAAGAATCAGATAAAGCTATATTTGTTTCAGTTTTTAAAGAAGTTTCATTAGATAGTGAAAGAAGAATAGAAACCGGTGAATAAACGTTGCGCATACTTTAATGTTATAGTGAACTAATTATTCAACGATCTTTGTATCCATATCGGCCCCTAGGGCTACTGAACTCTTGAGAAAACTTTGATTCCTTGGCGATATTGTGAAGGCTCTTGGTTTTTGCCTGCTTCAGTCATACTTGTGATCTTGAAAGAAGAAATCTGACTATTGGTTGAGATTCGAATGTATAGGACAATTAATTCTAAAGTAGGACATAGAACACAACAATTTACTGTATTGGCGATTTAATGAAACATCAAAAGAAGTAAAAGGCAGATTATAGTTTGTGGTCATTGGAAATCCAAAAGGAAGGCCTTTGGGTTTAATCTTTTCATTGTGGGGCGGTGGACTTTATTAGGAGCTCGGGTTCATTTGCATTCAAATAAATGGGGATTTTTAGAAAGTGTGGAAGTAAATACACCATAAGAGATAACTGAAATACTGGATCCTGGATTTACGTATACTGCTCGATTGTGGACCTAAATTTAACATAGTGCTCTTTCAACAGAGAATTTGTTTGTGGCAATACCAATTGCAATAATTATGGCATAGACATGGATCGTCATTTTATATTTATGGGAGTTTAGTTTAGTTCGTTACTCTTAATGCTCTTGGTCTTCATTTAAAACTATTCATTCAATATTCTTCTTTATCTTGTCCAGATCTGGACAGGAAGCTAGTTGAAAGCATGGCTAAACCTAGCTTACCAAATCTCTTTTTTGCAAACCACATTTGGTTTTGGACAAGCCGTACTTAATTTTTTCTTTTCATTGGTTCATGATATAATTTGTTTTCTGTTTTTCTTCTCTTTATTGAGCTTTTTAAAGATCAAATGAGTGGAAAAACTTGAAAAAGTAAAAACAGTGAAAAAGACAAACAACTGTGAGTCTTATGCTTTCACAGTGCCGGATTATCTGTAATATTTACTTCTTGGTGGTTGGTCTTTTCTTTTGACAGATCCGAAAATTTTTAGCGTCGCATGCCTGAAAGCTACTTGAACCGTCCCTGTGCTTTGATAGATTACACGTGCTTAAAATAAATAAAAAAAATGCATAAAACTCTGCGATATTAATATTAATTTAGATATTTTTCATCTGATCACAGTTTCCTACTGGTTGTGGGTAATTTATCTCTGAAAGCTACACCAGCTCACTACAGTTATTTTAGTTCTAATTTTTAATGTTAGAAATATACACAAGTTTTTACGGTTATAATTTACAACTAGTTTTATTGTGAAAAAAACAAGATCTTGTAAATTAACATAGAAAAACATGTAGTTCTATGCAACAAGGGACATATGTTCCATTATGCAATAATGTAAATGCATCTGATAAACGATTACTAACTAGTTTTATGTGATTTTTTCAAAATAAATTATAGAAGATTAATTAAAATCGTCTAGCGCTGTTTGCTGTGGTAATTAATATCATTTTTTTCTATTTTCCAGTTATTTTTAGCCTCGAGATTTAAATGCGAACTTTTTATTGAATTCTGAATAGTAGCCTAAGCAAAGTTAGCATCTAACAATTATGGTAGCCTTATTTTCTGAAGCGTGCAGTACTAATATCAGCTGTGGTATCGCTTTACGGAAATATCCCACTGTCAAGTCATTGAAGCGAGTTATTAACTCCTTGCGATACAATTCACATCCATCTTAGTAGCCGAAGGTGTAATAACATAGCAGAACAACTGCACAGTGACTAGTGGCAAAACGAACCTGTTTCCCTTCTGTGTAATTATAAAAGTTTAAAAGCAGGAATGTTGTGGTCGATATCGCACAATCACACTTAGCAGGGAAACAATAGGATAATCTGCATGTGCTTGACTGCCGTTGCCTCCGGTATTTGGTTTTATGCTCAATTATATGCAGACAGAACGTTGTCTATGCAACTGCTGCAATAAAATAATAGTAGAAATTTCACTTCGTTAACGACTTCTTTGTGTTTATTATTTATTTTATTTTTTTCTTGTTTTATTATATGCATCTATTATAAGTTATAAATTGTAAAAGAATAAAAATAAGAATGTGGTAGGCAGTGTTTTATTGATGTTTTCTAAACCATATTTTTCCCACTAGATTTACTTCGGCGGTAACTACAACCAATAAATCAAGGTTTTCCAGGATTTTATGGATGCAATTTAACAGTTTGGAACACGTAGAGAGAAATAATAACAGACTTCTGGTTAATAAAATGATATTTGAATTTATTTCACTTTATCGGGTAATTCCATGCTTCTGCACCGTTGTTTAATTAAAAAGTAATCCTGTACTGCACGACTATCATATCAAGCACAACCAATTAATAGTTGTTGTGATAAACTACCACTCTTTGAATTTTTTTAAATTTTCTTTATTGGGATGGAAACTTGTTATGAAACCTTAACAGGGCCGGCTGTAAGTTTTGCGGTGCCCAGGGCAACAACATTTTGCGAAGCCCTTAAAATACAAAAAAGAAGAAACATACTGCTTTTTCAGACATAGCATAATTCGTTTATTTTAAATATTTAGAAAAAATTAGAAATTTTATTTCTTCAAAGAAATAATTCTTTTTGCCTCAAGACGCGGGGCCCCAGAAAGAGCGGGGCACTGGGCAGTTGCCTCGGAAACCTGGCTCTTCAGCCGGCTCTGAACCTTAAACTACTACTAAAAAATATTTTCGTTATAAACACAAAGCAATATTTAACTAGTTTGAAGAAATTCCAACTAGAACAGAACTTAATAAGGTCCAAAAAGGACCACACAATTCAGTGATCCAGACATTGGACTCAGATTGGAAGATGTGGGATCATCATTAATAACATCAACATCAAAAATAAATTGTTCGATTAAATCTCTGATAGAAAATTAGTTTTTCCTGCTCTAGAGGGCAAATATAAAGAACTCAAAAAATTTTTCTAAAGAGCGAGCAAAAGATAGAGGAAAAAAAGAGAAAGCATCAACCAAGAAAAAAGAGTAAGAAATGGAGGAAAAATTGATTTGAAGAAGAAGAAAGCTAAAAAGCTAAAAAAGCCCTAAAAGGAAAGTTGTCAGAAAACAGTTAACTATAAGAATAAGAACTGGTGATGATCTTGAAATAATACCCAAACTTTACTGTTCCTGAAGAGATGAATGTTAATTATTTATATGAGGAAGATATTACTGAAGAAGAGAGTTATAGCGTTATAGAGTTATAGAGTTTCTCTCAAAGCAAATTGGCGGAATATCTTAGCAAATGTAACACGTAGGAAGTTGTCAACACAATAAATCAACCAATTTGCAACGCCTCCATTTGCATCCTCTCATTTACTGATTACTGGTTATTCAGTTTTGATTTCCTTTCTTCTTCTCTTCTTAATGTCTCAAACATAGAGTTTTCAGTCAATATCTCAAAACACAAACATTGAATTCTTTCCAGATTTTCCTTTCTCTTCAGAAATATTTCCAATTTCCTTCTTTCAAAAAAGAATGGTACCCTACCAGCATTTTAGGAAGTGAAACTGAAGACAGTTCTCAATACAATAAACCACTCAAAAGGCTTGCAACAGAAATATGAACTCTGATCATACCTCTAAGCTCATTGTTTTGTAATGTCCATATTAAACCAACGGCCATTTGTAGACTCTAATTTGCTAGTTTCTCAGTTTCAATTTTCTTCCATTTTCTTTTCTTTATATCTCAAAAACCAAGATTTATTGTTAAGGTCTAATAAAGCAAACACAGAATTCTCTCCTGATTTTCCCATGAGAAGATCAAACTTTTCAACTTAATGTTTATTGCGCTTTTTGCCTATGTAATCCCCAATACTTTTATAGTGTACAACTTCATGATCTCTAAGTCTGAGCTTACTACAATCCAAAATCTTGGCTTGGACGACAAGAAATTTTACATGGTCTAGTAGCATTTGTGTCACAATTTGCGAAATACTGTTAATTTGAGACTTGATTGTTTTGTAAAGTCCAACTGACTAGAAAACCAGACCAATTGAAAACGCCAGACAACAAATATTAGTTTAAATCCAAAAGTTCAGGACAAACAAAGTGATCCAGTGAAGTACTGGCTGTTGATATACAGTGAGAGCCAAAAATAAGGCACCAAATGTAAAAAACATTTATTTTTGATTTTCTGGAAAATCTTTTTGCGCCAATAGTTTGTGCAATGTGCATGTCCTAAAACCAAGAACAAGCTACTTTGATCTTCCAAGTCATTTTT
The DNA here is from genome assembly GCA_011009095.1 of Ignelater luminosus. NCBI lineage: Eukaryota > Metazoa > Arthropoda > Insecta > Coleoptera > Elateridae > Ignelater > Ignelater luminosus. Next base: position 49,948 of record VTPC01090311.1, read on the forward strand.
CGTTTGGCGGAAGATAAGCGTATTTCAAAATGACACTAATCAGAAATCGTCAATATTCTCTAAAGTATTGATTTTTCTGATGAAATTTTAATTAATTAGTTTTAATTATCATCAGATGAGACATCTGGTATGGAAACAGAAATAAACTTTTTGTCAAATTTCAAAAAATAATGTAATGTTAAGATATCCTGCAATTTGGGCAGGCGAATTTGAATTTTGATTAGTTAGTTTTTATGAGCCGTTAGTTTTCAGAAATTATCTGGAAAAAGATTAATCTTTCTCAGTTTACAAGACAGCGTGTCTTAATTTTGAAGGATTTTTGGTGCGTGGCCTTTTCATTGTTGAATATTTTACTATAACTTTTATTTCTCTACATTACACCTCTAGAAATTCCAATTTATCTAGAAATAAAAACAATAAAAGCTAGCAAAATTATAGGTGAATTTATTGTTACAGCCACGCAATACTGAACGTGATACAATTGTTCTTGATGTTGATTCTTTTATTTTATGAAATAGCCATGGATTGCTGCTGCTGATATTACGTTCAGTATTTGGCGGCTGTAACAATAGACCTCGCAAAGTTTTGCTATTCTATTCTATTTATTTCTAGATAAATTGGAATCTTTGGAAGTGTAATGTCGAGAAAATTAAAATTATCGTAAAATATTTGACCCATCTGACTCAAAAAGCCCGGTCAATCAAAAACATTTGACAGCGAGGAAGTTTAAATACAGACCAAGAACTCTATCACTTGCAGTTAAAGTCTCGCCTGTCTAAATGTAACCTTAAAGCTCACGGAAGTTTCTTTATCATTTCACGCATAGAAAGCTATTAAGTATCAGATGATCTTTGTAAAGATATTTACGATCTGTTTCAAGAGTCCAAAATTATAATGTGACTGTTCCAAAAATATCCAGTGTAACGTTAATTATTTTAAAATGCCGCATACATATCCGGATTCTGCTTTAAATTTTGTTTAGATATTTGAAATATCGACGTCCTTGATTGGCTAACAGGTTCTAGATTGCTATTTATATTATTTGCTCGGTAAGTGAGGGTGCATCAAGTCGATTACCCCAGTAAGATTTTGTGCAATCAGCACTTATGAAACTAGAACGTTAAATAGTAAATTTTGAGCATTTTGATAAATAAAGTGTCTACTGTGAACAATTCATGTGAGCTCATATACAGGGTGTTATTTTGTGAAGAGCCCATATACAGAGTGATATTTTGTGAGGAGTCCATATACAGGGTATTATTCCCTGAGGCACTTATATACAGAGTGTCAACCTACAAGAAGCTGCGTGGGTTGGCCTATGGTTTCCTTTTGACTTTCAGCTTCTGGCGCCCTTAATTCTTACCATATTTAAGACATATTTAGAGTCGATATTATCTGGGCTAAAACACACAGCTTTTGGTAAAATTAATTAGAAAACCAAATACTTTAACCTATTATAATTGATGACTTAAGTCCTATATGAAAGGAACACATAAAAACCCAACACTCAGAAGTGCCCTGAAACTTGCAAAACTGTGGAAAACACTTATCTTCCATTAAATGATTTTGATATGATAACCACCGAATAAGCTTTAGACCAGTATCGAGAACTACCAAGAACACTTGTCCAGATCGAATAAATTTGAATGTACCTTCGTATTGGTTTTACTCAACTATTTGATCTTGGTGTCAAACTTAAAATCTCTCTAGATAAAAGCAGCATAGCAAAGACACTTTCTAGTTTGATTTTCATTTTACATTATTTAGCGAAGTGTTATAATATTATTCTGCAACCCACCTTAAACACATTCACGCTATTGTTTTACTCCAGAAATTTTACGTGATACAGAACGCCCTCTTGGTGACACAAATTGATTTTAGACAGTGTAGAATTCACTTCTTTGGCGCATTTGGTAAACTCCAATATATAGAATTTCAATAAATAAGGACTATAGACAGAAGTAACTATATCATTAAAAGATTTTTTTGCTGTTGTAGATGACATGGGCAATATTGTCAATAATTGTAGATGTAAACAAACCAACTGCTGTAACTTTGTCGTAAAGAGAGATCACCGTTATAAATGATCATGGGCAATATTGTCAACTGTTGTAGATGTGACCAAAACCCAAAAATAGCGCTATCATGAAAAGAGTCTGTCGCTATTACAGAGATATTAGATATTTCTCGATCGATTCAGACAGTTTCTTCTCCATACGTCAGGAACATCATATAACTTCTCCTGACTCACATTGTATTCTGGGTGGTCCATTCGGTAGCGGAACTTTGAAAAATCGATTATAAAAAAACTACAAAAGATAAAAATGAAATTCTTTTTTTATTCTGAAGATAAGTGTTTGGGGTTTAGTCAATTAAGTTTTCGAAGTGTGAACCCTCGCTGGTCACAATGTGGCGGAGCCTTGTTTCGAAGGCCTTGGTTGACCTCTCCAGAACTTCGCGTGTAATGCCTTTGATGACGTCTGTGATGTTCTTTTTGAGCTCTTCTATAGTCTTAGGGTTGTTCTTGTAGACTCTATCCTTGATATAACCCCAGAGAAAGAAATCGCAGACGTTGAGATCGGGAGAATAGGGTGGCCAGTCTATGCCTCCTCCAGTCTTTTGGGGGGCATCTAATCCAATGATTCTCTTTTCGAACTCTTCCTTGAGGCAGTCGAAAACTTCCTGGGTTTGATGAGGTCTCGCACCGTCCTGTTGAATCCAATAATTGTTGACCATCCGATTGAGCCTGGCCTTTTTGATGAATTCCTTCAGAATGTGGTCCTGCAGTCACATTGGTGTCCAAGAATATCCGACCGAATATCTTTTTGGCAGTCACAGAACACCAGACAGTTACTCGCTGAGAGTGGAGTGGGGTCGCAACAGTGAAATGCGGCTGTTCACTGCCCCAATGACGATAATTCTGTTTGTTAACATAGCCATTGAGATGGAAACGGCATTCATCAGTGAAGTGAATCATCTTTAGATCCATTTTGTCATTCTCGATGCGGTCGAGGACTTCACTTCATTTGGTACCAGAGCCGTACCAATGTCACTCTTTGTTCCAACGAATAGGTTGTCTTCGAGGTCACCACTATTGTGATCAAAACACTTGTCAACAAAACCCCAGATCTTTGTGAGTATGCCTACAAAAAATGACGTCAATCGGTTGAGTGGTTTGCAAATGGCGGCAATTTTAAAATTCCGCTACCGAATGGACCACCCTGTACATTTACTATTACAAATACAAAGTAAATTAGTCGACTAACACCTAAAATCCATGCTTTTCTGAACCCGGAAAATTATTAATTTGTGAACAAAGGTAAGAAGCCTTAAAGTCCTAAACAATAAAATGTCTCTTGATTTGATTTATAGCTGTATTTATTCAAAAAGATAAGAAGAAAATACAAAAGAATGCAAAAATTTTCTTCGTTTATGGCAATACAAAAGCCTTACTACTTTGTGCGACTGAAGATCCAAATAATTTAAACAGGCATTGTTGATCATAGACTATGTTTACAGAAATAATAAATGAATTGTATTTCAGCAACTGTAAGATCTCGCGTTTTAAGAGCAACGTGGGTTGCTGCAAGAAAAGATGCGTAGGCTCAAATGGAAATATTCAAATCACAATATTTCCACTTTTCCGAATCTCATAATAAATACATGTATTTGCACCTAAATAAGATTTTAAATGACGGTACTGCAAATTTCTTTTTTAGTATCTTATTAAAAGACAGTAAACAAACAAATAAACTTGTGAGGACCGGATTTGAACATCCGTCCTATTATAATTTCAAATTTTCTATTTGCAAATAAATTAGCACCATTTTGAGAATGATTGACTTACGTCTATATTCAAATTGAAAACTAGCAACAGTAATTCATAAACTTCCTTTGATGGCAATATTAAATTAAATATATCAATCAGCACCCCAACAGTTTCACACAAAGAGCTGCGAAACATCACCCACCGGTGCCAGCAATCGTCAAAGACGGCGCCGACGAGCTCGTTTTGCATACATTACAGAACCATTTCATAAATTGGCTCAGAATTAACAGTCAGATCATGGAGAGCAGACCTTTTTACATTGAACATACATGTAAATTGACACCGCCGTAAATACAAGAGTGGGTGTTACCTTTTTCTCGCATCTTCTTTAAAAAAACACCCTTCGTCATTTTGTTATCGGTTAATTACTGTTATTTACTGAATAAGGTTCTTGCTATCTCTAAGAACCGTATTAATTTATTATACATGTTTGTAACTTGTTTTCACTGTCTTCAATTAATACTTGTTTATACATAACACAAATAATTATCGAAATAGAAAAACTTGTTCATAGCCTGCATACCCGTAAGTATTGTATTCATAATTAAAGCTGCTGAACCTGTACCTTGCGGTGTTAGAGGATGTACTGTCTGGATCTGATAGGTTTTTCTAATTTCCGAGTCTGCACTTATTAAAGGTTGCTTGATATTAATAATTTATATTTATTCTTAAATCAAAATGAAGGATCATGCAGTATTCAGAGTGGATTCGAACGGTAATTGAACGGTCAGTTAAGGTTGTTATCATAATATCCCTTTGCTAATCGAAAACAATCAATATCAAAAACTTATGCAATTGTTTTGCTCTTTGGTTCTTTGAAAACGAAAAAACTCATAAGAAGAATTAGTACAGTCAAGTCAATATTGCAATAGATAGAGTAGTAGATAGATAGTAATGAAGATCAGTCAAAGCCAACCATAGAACAAGGAAAGAAAATTAGCAGAGCATTTTCAGTTTAGAGAAGATTTTTACTTGTTTCTAGTTGCATTCCAATTCCATTTGATGTAAATGAAACTTGCAAGCAAAACAAAGAATAAGCATTAGGTTAACGTACTATATCACATACTAAATAGTGAACGTCAGTAATATTACCATTTATTTACAAATTACAGCGCCCTTAACCACTATTTTTTTATAATTGTTTGAGTTATTGTAGTTTAGAGTAAATAAAGAAATGTTCTATTCAGAAACTTTGCAACACAATGACTTAAAGGTATATAGGCATCGAGGGTGTTCATTGTAAGAGAGTTTAGTTGTTGTTTTGTGGGTGAAAATTACTATAGTGTTTGAGGTGTTTAAGTCTCTCATCGCAAATAATGTCACACTGGAGACTTGAAGGTAGCTGTTACCTCTTAGAAAACTGGAAAATGTATATTCAAGGTACCGCTCCTGGACCTCCGCAAAAATCAGAAATCTGGTGGCTTGTAAGAAATCAGGGCTCAACTTGAAATGCGTCAACACTCCAAATGCCCGCAAGATATAGCAAGTCTACAGAAAGCAGAGATCCTTTAAAATGTGTAAACCTGCAGAATCTCAATCCTGTAGTACACAAATTAAATAACTACACATTTCATGTTCAATGTCCCATCTTCAATATAATGCCAAAAGTTTTTGAATCTTGCACCGTCGCGTCGCGCCTTGCAGGTAGTGCATCCTCCTGAGATTCTGTAGACTATAAGAAAATGGAGGGCCAAAATTAATTTGAGTAAACGGCCGTTTTTCTCTGTTTGACTGTAAATACTTGTGAAAAAGCACATCAGAATTCGGAACTCCACGGCTGTAATTTATCTTTCCAGGTATACGCGACTCGGCTCAGAGCTCGCGCTTAGGTCAGGTCAAGCTTTAGTTTGAAAATCTATCAGGCTTACGTCGAGTCAATCGAGCTGTTTATTCCTGTCAGGCTTTTCGGGCTTGTCGAGCCTATCGCTCGGAGCTATCGGGCCGTTCGGGCCTGTCGGGTCGATCAAGAAGTTGCCGGTTTTTTTCCGGGTCGCGTCAGGTTTATTCCCACAGAGCTCTAGTTCCAGTAACATACTATTGAATGATGTATATCTTGTTACTATACATTATCTATTTGAATTAAAAACGAATGTTGTAGTAAAACCTATAGTATATAGACAACCTTGTTCACGTTTCTCAAACTCGAACTAATTGGAACTTGTCAGCAATTGTATATTTTAATTGCTTGTTATTTCATTATGGTACTGTTTAACTTGCAGCTCAAGTAATGATTGCGATGTGTATATTTGCTTTTTGAACTATGCAAAGGCTTTTGATATATGCACCCACGAAAGAATGATTTACGCTTTGAGGAACGCAAGAGTGGACGAAAAAGACATCAAAATAATAGTTAACTTATTCGGAGGGCAGAGGGCGGCAGTACGAGTCGAAGGTCAGTACACTGAGTCCATGAAGATCCAGAAAGGAGTTCGGCAAGGCTGCGTATTATCGCCCCTGTTGTTTAATTTATATTTGAAACAAATCTTTAAAAAAGCACTAGAAAATATTGACGAGAGCATTAAGGTAAATGGAGAAGCCATTAACAATATCCGATATGCAGATGACACCATATTAATAGCGAATAGCCAAGAGGGTCTGCAAGAATTAATGAATAGGGTTGGCAGGAGAGTGAACGGTGCGCACTCATTAAATGTAAAGAAGACAAAACATCTGGGAATGCAAAACATAACCACAACAAACTCCGTTTTGTTACTTTTTTCAGATTTTGGAGGCCATTTTGACCATGTTCCCAAAGAGTTATCAAAAAAAACGAAAATACCACGTTGTCTTTAGTTTTTGATGTAGAATCCAAATCAGAAGTCAAAATTTTTAAAAATGCGTACAGACAGACAGACTTCGCAAATTCAGTAACAACTCCTTCGGAGTTCATTGAATATATGGTCATAAGTAAGTCAAAGGCACAACGAATGGTGTCATACGCAAACAATCAAGCAATAAAACGAGTACCGAGGATTACTTGACTAAATGAAGATTAGAGCCGTGTTTTCCAAGATAAAGGGTTTACTGTATAGCAGAACCCTGAGTTTACAGTTTACGAGACGCATTGTTTAAAGTTGTATTTACTCTGTGCTGTTTTACGGTTGCAAGGCATGAACTGTATTAGGGACTATGGAAAAGAGAATACAGGCGGATTTTAAGAGTACCGTGGATCACCAGAGTAACAAACGAGGCAGTTCTCAGAAGGATGAATTGTTAACATGAACTCATGCTTATGATCAAGAAACAAAAACTGGAATATTTCCGCCATATAATGAGGAACGAAACAAAGTACAGGTTGCTTTAGAATGTTCTCCAGGAATAAATTCAAGGCAAGAGAGCTTCCGAAAGGAGAAGGATCTTTTGGCTTGCTAACTTATGCAAATGGTTTGCGAAAACATCAACTGTACTATTTTGCAGCGCAACGAGCAAACTTCGCATTGCCTTGATGATATCCAACGTCTGGAACGAATAGGACACCGTAAGAAGAAGATTATTCATCACAAAAAACTTCTTATAAAAAGGAAATTTGTGAACTTAATTAACAGTTTTAATCATTCATTTGATTTGGTATTCTACCTTAGTGATCTAAGATCTACTTGGGGTAAAAGGTTGTAAGACTACAATCCTGGTTGGTATACCATCAAAATGTTCCGGCAGATATTAGTTTTTCGTCTGCCCAGTAACTTTCTCTATGGTCCTTCGAGTCATATTTGCAAGATATGGCTGACTTGTAACTTGAATCTGGTATGTGTGAATCCTAGGGAGAATTGGTACCTCGTCTAAGTCAAGAGCGTTGGTGAGCTCTTGTTAGGTGTCTGCTGTAGTGGTAGCTTGTTGTGGGATTTAGTAAATGCTTTGTTGTATCTTCTTTAGCGACAAGGCTGAGGAATCGTGTTTATCCCACAAGCGGCCGCGTCATCTATCTTACAAAGAGGAAAATACGTTAGTATCTCCCGTCATCTTCGAGTGGGCATGCGGATTTTCTAGATGGTAGGAATGCCACTGCTGACTTTTCTGTCATGCTGGTTAATGGTACTACCCATTTGTTTCTATCTCGTTGTGCATCCTCCCAGGGGTTGTGGAGTGAGACTTCTCTTGTGGTTGCTTGTGGATTTTTGTGTGGATGATGGTGCTTCCTGTCCAACTTTTGTTATGATACTTGTGAAGTACTCTGATTCAAAGATTTTTTCGTAGAGATAGATTGCGTCGTTTAGGGTTTCTCACATTTTTTGCAATTTTTTCTTGCAATGTATTATAGTGGGCTGCAGACACGTTCTCCTTGAGTTCTTCTTCCACGTTCTTGCAACTGGAAACGAAAACTTATTGTCTCTCTGGAGTTACGCCATGATCTTACTCACTTTGTGAGGTGTTGAGTGACAATTTGGTACTGACTTTGGCACTGACTAGGATCCGTAACTGTTTTTTGTTGTTGGTACTGTGGGTGGAATTCCTGTTTTTATGTGCAAAGGACCACAGGCTTTTATTGTAAACTTGAATAATCATATACTGTTAATGGCATGCACGATAGTCCATATTTCCACGCTGGTGTAAAGGTTTGAAGGACCATGAACAATGCAGTCGGTTCATGAACAATTCTGAAGTTTGTTGTAGGTTTACCGGGCCATATTTCCTAGCTAGTGTAGATGCTAGAAGGACTATGAACAATATTGCCGGATATACAGAAGACTATATATCTGCCGTAACATTGTAATGGATGGTCGGTCTCTACCATTTTTATAGTAGACCTGGTAAGTGGTGAGCATTGCTTGAGCATAAACAAATAAATGTTCACGGTCCTTCAAGTCTCGACTGCAAATACAATCAAAGGCAAAAAAATAATATTAATTGAGGCGGCTTTCTAAGGACTAATTGAATGTATCAAGTAAATTTAGTACAAAAGCATTTCTTAAAACAGAATCGCTGTGCCAAAAGCTCTTATTTGGGTTCTATTCCCGTTATATTTCTACTGGACGATTTCCCCTTCCCTTTCGTTGTCGACACTTTCTATTGAAAGAAGTTATTGGAACGGTGTCATTAATTAATGGAATGTGTTTACAGAACTTATAGAAACTTCTAATTTAAGAGTTTTTAATTTTACCTAGGGATGAGAATTTTCCGGTACTCTTTATTGAGTCATGGCTTAGAACATCTAAAAGTTCAAGATATATTGCCGAAAAACGAAATGCAAGTAAAAGAAAATAAAGAGACCAGGAAAATATAGACATATTAGGGAAGGAGAGCACTTAATATCGTGGACTTATTAATTAGTGTCAACAAGCAGCTACCAGTTGGTAATCATGATGAAGAATTATGGTTTAAATTTTTATAAAAAGCTTATTAACTTGAAAGCAAAAAAAAGGTGAAAGAGCTTAATAAATTTTAGTTAGAAGCAAACTGACAACGAGATAATAACATTTGTAGTTAGCACAAAACAAACATAAAAAATTATTTTCTATTATCTCACAAAGGCCCAAATGAATTACACACATACAAAAGATGTTAAATTTTTCTAACTGACTTTTTACGTTTTCACAGTGAAAGTCAGATTATAAACGACGCTCTTTGTGTGATGTCGGCTACAGTATCCGAAAAAAAAGAGGGAAATGCTAAAGCAGCATTGTGTAATTGTAATTGAATTATTCATCACTGTCATGTATTAATGATTATACCTAGTTATAAATAAATCACACCGATAATGGGTACATAATGAAACACCGCATGAATCCAAAATGTATCATTGTATTTTGAAATTCCACCTACTAATAATATTCTTCGCTGTCATGAAATTTACGGAAGTGTAAGAATACATTACGATCTGATCGTGGTTGTGTTTTGCGCCTTCTTTAATTTCATGTCCAGATAAAATTAATGGCCAGTAGGCGACCAACAAAGAAAAATAAATCAAAAATTATTCGCGAGATCAGAAATTACTCGGTAGAGTAGTGAGGGAAAATGAAATCTAAATCTATTATGTGGATACACGACATCTGACAGTAACCTATTATCAAGATTCAATAAAAAGTGAGAGTTAAGTTATTACCACGAAATTTAGAATAAATTGATTTTTAAAAGGTTTCTTATTTAATTTAAAGTGAAATCTGTCGGCACGACTTTTGCATTTAAATTTTTGCCATAATGTTAAAACTTCTCGTCTATTCTTTTTATACTTCTGGAGAAATCTTAAGCGTTCTATAAAAATCAAGTATTGTTTCACTTCAAAATTAAATTGCCCCTGAAAATACTAGTTGCCTAATTAATTAGTCATTCCATAGCATAGTTCGCAGCAACTTAATAATAATTATAAAAAAAAAAGACAAACAACACTGCCAAACCTACCTACCTACCCTTAAACAAGTGAGAGATCAACGGCCCACCATCCCTAAAATTTTGCCAATCCATGTAGCTTTCCGAGAGGTTTTCTTTCAGATTTTTATTTAAAATCTTTTTAATTTTTAGATTCGTTTGAAAATATCCAATTCAGACAGTAATCGAACCTCCTTTTTCCACTGTCGTATCAAACAGTTTTCCACACTATCTACATTCTTACGTATCAAACTTCTATGCGATTTCTTTCTGGCATATAATTTTGACATCTTCAACTATCTTTCTCAATAGTGTTTAAACCCTCTTCTACTTCCTCGATATTTAAACCTGATCATTTGCTCTATAAGGCAGTTATTTACTATCACTTCTACAATTTGGAATTATTTGAACCAGCGCAGTATTTTTGTTCTTTTTTAATGACAGTTACCCTATGTTTTTTATTTAATCATACTTTCCATAGTTTCAATTTCTAATTTGAAAATCTACCAGAAATTACAAACCTTCCATATCATTTTGTGTATAACCAAAAATTCGAAATAGATATACTTTCTGTTTTTAGACCTTAATAATGGTTTTGGTGGATGTGCTTTTTCCTTTTCCCAGTTATTCCGAATCATAGATTCGGATTACTTTTGCT
>VTPC01090311.1:61137-222961 GCA_011009095.1 Ignelater luminosus
ACAGTGGCCATTTATATTCACTTAGAAATATTTTTTCGTTCATTATTAGTTTACTTTGGTACTTATCTAATTAACCTTGAATCAAGACTCCGCTGACTTGTGTAAATTCGAACGAATTTAGGTACATTTTATTCATTCCTGTGCACTACCATATAATATGCCTCATCTGTGTAAACTAGTTCTACGGGCGATATTCCGGACCTGTCGTTCTTTGTAAAATAGTCAGACTATAGAAGTAGGGTGTGTTACGCGAAAGTTTGAAAACGTCGATAGGGTGTCCTCTGCGATCGTCTCGGTCTGATTAGGTGGTCCTGCCACCCTGGTCGGTTTTTTGCGGACCGACCACAGACCACCTGTTTTCTGTACAGTTGAGGTTCACCCTACATATACAGAGCGACTGCATGTTCCCTACATCCCAGCGTTGCCCAATGAAGGTTCGTGCCCAGGGAAGAAACTGGATTCTTGTCATCGGTTGTTCGCTTACCATTCTCTCCAGGTGGTTCGGGGGTACCAACTACAAATTAAGATAGCCTACGCCACCAAATCATCCCCACCACTGCTCTTCGAACTAACAACCAGCTTCTTCTCGCCACCACCGATACAGTCCTGTGCGGGCCGAAATTTTTAGACCAGACTTGGTTCAACCTCACTGGAGATAAATTTAACGCGGCCTAAAAAAACCCGGTAACTTCTTGACCGGCCCGAAAAATTCGAGAGGCCCGAACAGTCTGAAACGCCCGAAAGGCCCAAGAGGCCCGACAGGCCTGAGAAGCTCGGCAAGTCCGAGAGCCCGAAACGCCCAATTGATTTTTAAACTGAGGCCAAGGTCGGCTTAAAACCGAGTTTTGGACCGGTGCACACAAAGACGCGACTAAGAAACCCGAGCCCTATAGAGTTCTACGGTACTGTATGAAACTCTTCCGTCTTGGTTCAATATAAGAATAATGTCCGCTCCAGTTCGTATGAAAATAACGCCTGTCTGACTCAGTAAGAAAAAATTTTCAGTTCGGTGCAGTGCAAAACTCTTCCTCTTCGGTTCAGTGTGAAGATTATGTTTGTTCAGGTCAATACGAAAATAATGCCTATTCAAGTCAGTACAACAATCCTTCAGCACGGTTCAATACGAAAATAGCCCATCCGAGTCAGTACGAAGAAGATCTCGGTTCGGTCTGCTTCGGATCAGTATCAAGATAACCCTATAAGTTCGACGATCCGACAAACTCAAACAGCTTGACAAGCACGACAGGCTCAAAAGACCTGAACGGCACGGAAAGCTCCGTCAGTCCGGCAGGAGCGTAAACCCAGATAGATTTTTAAAATGAGGCTCGGTCTAATCGGACTAAGAAACCTGACCCGCGCAAGCCTCTAACCACCAGTGTTCCTGTAAGATATTATATATCAAAATATTTATACGAAAACACCAACCATCAACAGCCGCCCCCCTCCGTAACCACCATTCGAATCTTTAGACAACAAGCATCAAAGCAAAGACCAACAATGTGGAACTTGTCCCGACCATATCAGCTGATCTACCACGCTACGTTTCCTATTCCAACCACCATCTTAGCTGGAAATTAACGTTGAGCAGAGAGGTCAAAGAGCTGGTCGCAATTCCTACGGCGTATACAGGACAATATTAGAAGGGGGTATTTGTTTCTTCAATCCATAACAGGTTTGATTTTAATTTTGTTCTAGGATTTACTTGATCATCGTGATGACAAACTCCACCTATTCAAACCAGCTTGGATTTTGAGTCTATTTGTCTCTGACTGATTTGAGGCAATGCGATGTGTCATACTGAAATGAGGTGTGGCATTCTCTTTCTGGTGTAATAAACTAGCTTGAGATGAATTGCATTATTCCCGTCCGTAATTAGTTGGATTTTCGAATTCTGCTGTCAACCATTCCGATCCTGTTGTTGCTAGCAAAGTCCTTTCTTTATCAGTTCTTTCATTTGTTATATTCAAAAATTCAAGGTTAATTATATGCATAGCTAAGTAGTAAATATGTCATTGTTAAAACTGATCCTTTTTGTATTATATTTGTATTTATCAAAAGTAGGTTTATTGAGAAGATTAAGAAACCAAATAGGATTTTTTGGGCATTCTAGTTTTTAAAAGTACGAAAATAAAAACTAAGAAAATAACCAATAAACTTTTAGAATTGTATTATCTACTATAAAACCGCAGTGCAACCCCTGTTTACTCCACAGGCAACCTACTGATAAGCTAGCTGAGGAGTCCCCACTCATACTGTCTTAGTTACAGTATTGTATGATTTGAAGAGCGTGCCAGGTAGAGAATATTCCTCTGTTTTCTAATGTAGAATTTAATTTCAGATCTTCAGATTGGGTTACTAGATCATAGATTTCGGTAAAATGAGAAAATGATGTTTTGGAGCAGAGAATATTATGCAAAAGCAGATTAGAAACGCTGGAAGAAAACATCTAACCTTGAAGACAGTCAGACCGTGATATATAAATTATCTGAAAAATTTTTAGAATCTGTCAACTTTAATGTATATGGAATTAGAGGGCTCATGTACCTACTGCGGATGTTTTCGGGAAGGAGTATTTTCTCGTTTCGGACAATTCCCCGTGGTTAATCAAACTTCTGAAGAAGATGACGACATACAAGTTTAGAAACCTGGCTGTAGAAGTACAACTCGGATGGGATTTCATAGAATGTTTAGTGAAACGGTGATGGTTAGTCTATAGATATCAGAAAAGGCATTTACAGAACTTGGACTTTGTTGATTGCGTTCATGTGATTATTCTCTTTTTAAAATTCCTTTATTTGGCGTGCACTTTCTCTAAAATCAATCCCACAGTAACATAATTTTCTAATTTTAAATTTTCCTAGTACTTCCAGCTTCACCGAGGTAAACTCTGTGTAAATCAATTTATCTACTTTGTTAAGTAAATTCATGTAAAGTTTATTAAGAATTTAACGTAATGACATCTTTTGGTAGTTACAGCTGACATAATCGTAATTAAAGTTAAGTTAGACTAGATTCCTTATTAAAGTAAATGTTACGTTTTCAAAGAATTAAATTAAGTGAGTAAATACAAAATTCGAGTTTGAAGACTTAATGGAATTTTCAAATGGCAGGTAGTGGGTGGTTTGTTATTATTATAATTTTATTGAAGTTCAAAAGAGAATGTTTACATTAAATCAAACTTTAATTAAGAAAGCAAATAAACGTTTTGGCACTTAAAGTTTCCATAAATGTAAATAGAAGTTTTAAACACGACCTAGTTACAGTATGCGCCTTAAAGTGTAAAAAGGTGTATGACTGCTAATGCAAAATGGATTTTAGAAATTTAAAAAAATAATTACACATCGGTAATAAAAATCCAGGGATTACAGCATTAAAACGACCGGATATTCAGTCACACTGTTGCATTCCTTTGGAATAAGTAAGCATTTTTTATATTAACACGTTTTCGTGTTTGGAAAGCAGATCAAGCCATCACGAACCAACCCTTTATGTTGTATTTTACCCATATTTGTCTTCATTCATCAGTTTGTGTGCCATTCATAAAAATAAATTCTTCTACCCCGCAAGGAAAATGTGTTAGGTTTTCGACCCGAAAATATTTCAGATAGTGTACAGCTTGGCAGAATTTTGTTTAGATATTATGCTGAGTAAATTGTTGAACACAGCTGAACCGTTAGACATAGTTTAATAACAATAAGTGTAGAGGTAAACTGCAATAAAACTGCAAACAAAGGAATTTTGAAATAAAGAATTTAAAAATGCAGGAAGTGAGTAATAAAATTTAAGGAGATTAGTCTTATCTGCAGTTGTATTCAAATATTCATAAATCATTTGTGTATCTTTCTGTAATTAATTCGGAATAGCTCAGCTGTAAATAATTACTTGACTGGCTAAATTCGGGCTTTCGAAGAAAACAAGGTTATTTGTTCATTAATTAGTGGTTTCAAACTTTTAATTTTTACATTTACAGACAAAATGTTTATTTAAAAAAGAATATTACATACGGAGCGAATTATCAACATAAGAATATTTTTTCATGAATATTTTATTGAATATTTCAATTGTAATATTCTGAGGATAAAGCTAAATTCTATAAAAAAAATTTGAATATTTAAGCTGAAATCTTTTAATTACATTTATTTGCGAAATTCAAACTCAGAAATCAGCAGCAGATTAAAGTTTAAGAATCTAGTTAAATCATTTAACTTCATTTTCAGCAATTATTAGCAAATTAAATTAAACTTATTTATTGCTTCTAGATAAGTCTAAAATTGAAACATTTTGTTCGAAGCTCTCTAGTAATTATAACTTTCAATGCCTCCACTGGAATGCCTAAATATTAAGAAGGTGATTCGTAATTCCGAGATCGTGAATATTATTTTGCAACCTCTCTATATTATAGTATACTACTACAAGAATGCCGTTCCAAAAAGTTTTTCGCGTGAAAGTTGAGAAAAATGATGACCTGAAGGGCTAAACCTAACATTTCCAGAGCAAAAAGTATTAATTCGTATGGTATGTTTTATGCTAGATCTCTAAATTTTTAAAGTTATGCAACGTTTTGAAATTAACTTGTTAACAGCTATATTTGAACTTATTATCAGTCTCTTTGCTAAATCGGGGAAGTGATATGGAAATCTGGCGCCTCCAGAAGCTGGAGGGGGTTGTTGGTTTTTCTCGCGTTAGCATCTTCTTTCTTCGTCTTCTGTTTCTTGAAATTTTGGATTGCTTAACTGAACAGTTTTGAAATAAAGGGTTTTCCAATAAGAGGTGTTATTTTGAATATCCCGCTATTTCGGTAGATGTCACTTTTGAAGCTATCATTTTTTGACATTTGACAAGTAGAAACTACGCCATTAATAAATATGGAACGATACACGCTTCAACAACGCATTGAAATTATTAAAATTCACTATAAAAATGGTGAAAATTTGGCAGAGACGGTTCGTAAAACTCGAACATTTTTGGGTCACCGTGAAGCACCTTGTCGGACCGCAATACAGAAATTGGTGAAAAAATTCGAGCTCTTGGGACAAGTTAGTGATGTGAAGAATAAAACCCGTGCACGTCGCTCAAGAACAGCCGAGAATATTGCTGTTGTAGCCGAAAGTGTTAAAGAAAACCCAGGTTTGTCCATTCCTCGTCGTTCTTTGGAATTAGCCATTCCACAAACGTCATTACACCGTATTTTGCATAAAGATTTGGGTCTTAAGGCTTATAAAGTCCAGTTAACACAAGAACTCAAGCCGGCCGATCATCAACAACGTCGTGTCTTTGCTGATTGGGTCGTTGAAATGCATGAAAATGATCCAGAATTCCATCGAAAAATCATCTTGAGTGATGAGGCCCATTTCCACCTCGGTGGCTTCGTCAACAAGCAAAATTGTCGGATCTGGGGCTCAGAAAATCCAAGAGTTATTGTTGAAAAGTCTCTCTATCCTCAACGTGTGACTGTTTGGTGCGGTTTATGGTCCGGCGGAGTCATTGGACCTTACTTTTTCGAAAATGAGGCTGGAGCAACAGTTACGGTGACTGGATTGCGCTATCGAGAGATGATTAACGATTTTTTATGGCCGGAATTGGATGGTATTGATCTGGACAACGTTTACTTTCAACAAGACGGCGCTACGTGCCACACAAGCAACGAAACCATTGATCTTTTACGGAAAAAGTTTCCGGACCGTGTTATCTCTCGAAGAGGTGATCACAATTGGCCACCGAGATCTTGTGATTTAACACCTTGCGACTTCTTTCTTTGGGGCCACGTGAAAGAGAAGGTCTACGCCAACAGCCCAGCGTCGATTCAAGACCTCAAAGATGGAATTCGTGAGGCTATCGAGGACATAGGGCAGCCACTTTGCGATTTGGTTATGGAAAATTTCATGAAAAGGATATTGTCCTGTAAGCGTGGTCGTGGTGGTCATTTGCCTGATGTTATTTTCCACTATTAACGGCATACCTTCCTCTTTATAATGAAATAAACATCCGATCATTTATATTAAAAAATGGCACTTTTCTTTGAATATCAAAATAACACCTCTTATTGGAAAACCCTTTAGTTTGATTCATCGTTTCTTTCTTCTAGGTTCTTTGTGATAACTTGATAAATTCAAGTGTGATAAAAGCGAATTTTGTTCTAGATAAAAAATGTATCTAGATCCAGTGCACTAGCTATAATGATAAACTCAGGTTTTTGGCATAAACAAGGCTATTTCTGATTTTTACATTATTATCTATTGCCTAGAAAACTAACACTGAATTTATCTATCGTTTTATCTAGATATTTTTAACGATCATCTAAGCTATTAATATCTAGATAAATTTGAAATTATCTGTACCCAACACTGATCGTAAATCCTCAACTTGACAGTTGAGTTCAAAGTATGCTTACCGAATACAAACCTAGTATTCATTGTCATACTAGATACGTAGTTGAATCCTTGAGACCAATTCGAAACGTTTTTGAGGAGATGGTGAACTCTTTTCAGTTCAGCAAACTGAAGTCTTCTTAGTTGATTGAACCTTTGAAACGGATTCGATGTGTTAAACGCCAGTAGCGTTGTGAAGCTATTCGGTCTCGTTTTGAGTCCTCAATACGGACTTGGATATGTCAATCAAATCGTTTAGAATCTTAGCCTCGAGGGAATTTTTGGGACGTTGGTTGCCAGTTGTCCTGTTATCTTTTTGATGGTCGTCCGATTGGTTTTTTACCTTGTGATTTGTTGTTTCTGACGATTATGGCTACTCTATCGTCTGCCATTCTCGTCACATGTTGGTTCCACCCTCTTCTTCGCTTTCTTATCCATCTCACAATGTCGTCTGTTTCACATTGTCTTTTTATTTTACTGCTTCTTTGCCTATCCCACAGTGTGTGTCCGATGATCTTTCTTAATGTTTTCAGCTCGCTGATTCTTAGGAGGCGTTTTGATTCAGATGTTTCAGCTCTTGTTTCTGCTTCATATGTCATAATAGGTTTAACACAGGTTTTATATATCCTTGCTTTGCAGCTCACACTAAGATTTTTGTTCTTCCATATCGGCTGTTTGAGATGTCCTGATATGACTACTGCTTTGTTAACTTGTTGTCTCACTTCCTTTCCTAGATATCCTGAGTAGATAGTTGAATATCACGACTTGTTCGATGATGACATTATTGATCGCTAGTTTACAGAGCGGTGGTTCTTTAGCGATCGATATGGATTTCGTCTTTTGTGCCGATATCTTCATGTTGAAGTTTTCTGCTTGTATTTTGAAGGTGTGTAGCATTTGTTGTAGGCCGTCTTCTGTTTCGGAGATCAGAACTGCATCGTCTGCATAGCATATTATTTTGAGTTTGTTTTGTCCCATTTGAAATCCTGACTATGTTTTTTTACACTGTCGATTATTTGGTCCATTACAGTGTTGATCTAAGACTGTCTCCCTGTCGCATACCGGAAGAAGTGGGGATAACGCGGGTAAGTGTGTCATTGATTCTTATTTGTGTCGTGTTTTTTATCAGTTTTATGTAATCGTTAGGTGTATTCTTTTGTTCTAAGGCTTTTACTTCATTCTTTAGTTGCACTCAGCGTTAGTGAGGTCTATGAAACAGATATAGGCAGATCTAAATTCTGGTATATGTTATTGAAGCCGAATATAACCTTTCTGACATGATAAAATTTGTACTTTTTTTTTGTTTAGTTGAGTCTTTGAAACGGTGTTGTTGTTTGAATCTTCTGCAATGGCAAAGCAGAAAATTGTAAATTTCAACCTTGCTGGTATTTTGGAATTTTTAACACAGCTAGGAAAGAGCACTTTTTAGCTGACGAGATTGTTGCATGGTATTTCTACCATAAGTGACCATGTCATCCATGTTGAGTTGGTATGATAGCCTAGTAAAGAAGAGAGATGATGGAACATTTCTTCCCTTTTTTAGTTGAAGGAAGATTTTTCCTCTATGAACCATGAACTATCTTCCTCAAATTATTAGAAGACAATGTTTTCCAGTAAAGTGCGATGATGGATTGATGAAATGGATGCATGGTGCCATCCTGCTGAGAGGCCTGAAGGAACATTCCTGCGTAGGTGGTTCATGTATACTGCACCAAGTGCAACGGTTTGATTTAGGTTTGAAAAGGTATGGGATAAGTTTTTGAATCGTGTGTTGATGTCCCATGATTATTACTACACTTTCTGTTGTAAAAGTTATTTGATTTCAAGATTCAAAGATTTGCAATAAGATTGTGAGCGTTGCATAAATTGTTTGAGGTGAAATAAACAGCGTTTTTTGGATAAAGTCGAATAGTTGGAGTTCTGATAAATCTGGAAGATTGAGGAATCTATTCTATCCTTTAAAGAACTTGTTGAAATGCATATTGTGAAGAAATTTTCTTTTTTCGAGCGCTGTTCTTATTTGTCGAGGTGGAAGTCGCTTTATCTGCAAAAAGGATCTTGTGTAAGGAAGAAATATTTAAAGATGATATCTCAAGAAGAAAACTGTTTAAAAAGACTAGTTATAAAGGTGATTAATGCTCCCCATACAGGACTGATTATTCTAAAAGAATAAAAATATAATTTTATTTGATGTCTGCATAATTTGTTTTTTGCTTAGAGTTTCAGTAGCTTTCTTCATTGAAAATATAAAATCTTTAGTTATCAATTCTGTATTAAATCATAAACAGAACAATCTCTGATATTTTAGAACCCACTAATGTATTATTTGTGATTCTCCAGATGAAACTGTGTTTGCTAAATGATAATAAGAAATCAACTAAGAAAGTCTTCTTTGCATGTTCACAAAACAAACTAAAGAAGAATGACGTAATGATAAAGATGCATATTGTCTCGTAAGTTTATTTTTACTATTGTCTTGCACAGATACAGTCAGTTGAACATTTTGATATCACTTATGTTTTTCCGTGAACTTATTCAAAGTTGCTACTCGTAGATTTACAAATTTAATTAAGGGAGTTTTGCATCACTGCAAGTGTAATGTGCGACGAAGAATAGTTGGAAGAGCATTGGTCATCGGTTCTTATGAATCTGAACGCATATGCATTAATCATCTAGACAGTTTCTGAGTTGTTGCAAACTTGTTGCAATTGAATATTTGTACGGTTTTTATCATTCTTAGTCTCAGACTTCATGTTTCTTTCATGGTAGTGGATGCTTTTCGGGAAACGATAAAGAAAGAAATTAGGGAAGATATAGTGACACCTGGTGAACATAAAAGGAAAAACCTTTGAAATGGAAAAGCAGCGCCTGAGTCTAGTCGGATTTTATATAACTGTAAAACGAATTACACCAAACAAGCCCAGGTATGCTACAAAAAATGTTTTTGGGGCGCCATTGTAAGCATCTCTCGAAAAAACAAAACCTAAAACTGATCTCGCACTCCAACTTAGCTTCTCCTAAGAAGGTCGAACAAAAACATCTACGTGCATAACGCAACGTATTGTTTTGTAGGTGATTTGGTAAGTGTTCATAGAAGATACTTGGTGTTAAAAGCTAAACATCTCAGTATTACAACCATCTTAGATTTCTTGCCCATGGATTAATTTACTTTTTTATGTAGGACCTCTCATTATCTCAAACTGCAGTCTATTAAGTTGCTTAACCAAGTTAATCTTTTATTACAGCTACACTCATCAAATGACCTTTCTAGACCAAGCAATTGATGAAGCAGAGCATGTGAACTGTAACTGAAATATCTTAAGCTATTCTTGTGTTGTGTTGCTTTAGGTTTATAGAAAAAGGGAAAATCATATCTGTCAGGTCACGAGTTTGCCTATATGTATGTGATGACAAAAACACTAGAAAGTGTCTGAAATTAACTTTGGGTCATCATCACCATAGCAGATAAGCACTGATCATAAGATCTGCTCAACATTGGATGCAAACAGACAATAGAACAGAGTCCTACTAAACTCTAAGAGGTCATGAAGATCATACCTTAGAATTTATTTAGGATGTTGTTCACTTTTATCGACTTCTAGTCTAGTTCTAGTTCTAATTTGTCATCATCATTGCAAGCTTAGAATTTTCCCAAAACTGGATGCAAGATGAATCAACAATCTTCAAACCGTCATACATCAAGATTTATTAAGAATATTGTTCTCCTTTACTTACCTCTATCCATGCTATGGCAAGAAGACTCTATAGAATGTCTGAAATTGAGAGTTCTAATTGGCCTATCATCGCCAATGGCAGATAATAATTCATTGTAAGGGAAAGCTCCAAATGTCCTCAACAAGAGATATAAGTGGTAGTAGGAATGAACACAGACATCTGTTCTGTTGTAATGCCAATATTATTATTGCAAAGGTGAATCAAAATTTGCGGCCCAAATTTCCTGATCTTTGCTAAGTATAACATTAAAAGAGATTTGGACTTGGATTACATTTGTGACTTATTCAAAACTGCCTTAGAAGCATTTGCAACTGGATAAGGTTTTTGTTCAAATTTCCAAACATTTAATTTTTGGTTAACTCAAAAGAATATTTGTATGTATATGCATAGGTATTGATTACACTTCTACATTACTTTAATTATTGTTTGGCATCGTCTATTACTCTCGTTAGTGTCTAAATAGTATAAGTCTTAGATCACACTAATTTATAATAATCATGAGTTGGACAATTACAAATGATTTATTTAACTTACTACTTATTAGTTTATAAATTTAATATTGAATTTCTTTCTATATTATTTCATTAATCATTCAGGCCTGATCGAATTAAGACTGATTTACCTAGAATTGATTTTTCTGAAATTATTTGATTTGGCTTTGATTCATTAGTAATTGGGTAAATTGAATTTTATTAATTATGCACTTCTGAATTATTGATGATTATAAATAGAATTATTCCATCTATGCTTCTGTTAATATTTTATATTATAGGCAAGCTATACGAGCTTTAATGATCTCTCGGGCTTCCGGATATAAACATCATGATAAAAATGTGCTTTACGTTGGAGTAGGCAATTATCAAGCTAAACTTAACCATATTTGTTA
Organism: Ignelater luminosus; assembly: GCA_011009095.1. NCBI lineage: Eukaryota > Metazoa > Arthropoda > Insecta > Coleoptera > Elateridae > Ignelater > Ignelater luminosus. The sequence goes on from VTPC01090311.1 coordinate 72,127, forward strand.
TAGTCTGCAGGAATTCCGACTATTCTGAAGCAAAAAGAACGTTTGAAGATTAATAACCGTTAATTATTCGAAGTGAGCCCATTATTTCAAAGAAAATGACTAGCAAAAAAGTCTATAACAGCTTTAAAATTGTTTCTAAACGCTCCAATTTAGAATTTACTACCATTTAAAGCCTTAAGCTTGATTATAAATGATTCATCAATATTAGTCCAATTACCATTAATCTATTACACTCTCATTATTAAAAAAGAAATTATGAAACTATCGAGTTCATTACACGAATCATGGTGGCAGCTATATTATCCTGGCAATGAAACTTTATAAATTCACAAAGGATAATTAATATAATTATCTTCTCGTGAACGCCTTCTGCATTGTAATTAAATAAAGGCATTCCTCCGCAATAAATATAAATAAATCAGAAACAAGTTATAATTTTTATTATTTATTTTTCTTCTTATTTTCATTCGGCCCACAGGCATGCGGCATATAGGCAGGGTTTAGCGTGGAGTAGATGGAAGGCCTCGTTTTGTTTGGCGCCGTGGTTCGTGCTGGAAGTTTAGTCGTGCGCAGACCTTTCGTGGAGGAGTTTGTATTGCTGGTGTCTTTGAAAATACGCGCCGTAATAGAAGGCTCGATTTGTAGAGCATGATTAAATTTTTGTAATTTTGTTTTTATTATTTATGTTTTGGGTTGATGAATTTTTAATTATTAAGAATAATGAAAAACTATAGATTAATGTTATCATTTGGAGCAAATTGAAATCTAAGAATTATGATAACAAAACAAAGATAATTTTGTAATTTATATCACTGTTTAGGTTTTTAGAATTTTAAGAGAAATTGAAATGGTGATAAGGATTATGGCATTCTTTTAAAAGCGCTAAATGTGAGAGACTTTCTGATAAGAAAGAATGAATTACAAAGGGTTGCCGCTCATTTAATAATAGCAGTGGCGTGAGAACTCTTTCATTAGCATTGCGATAGTGAATTTCCTGACAATCAACAATAGTTTTGTGTAAATATGCCGTCGTTTACAGTGAAATAGTGTGTATTTTGGCAGTGTTGTGATATGATATTATAATTTAGTGAAGCGATATGGGTCTAATTGTGGATTTACTACCGGTTTTTGTGGCTTTTATGACTCTTACACCCTTTGACGTTTATGGTAAGTTTTTTCGTCGAGATTGTTAATTAAATTTAAATTTCGCAAAATCAATTAAACTGTATGTTTATTGATTGTTATTTATACTTTTTTATCATGAAATGAAGACATTAAAAAAATAACCTACTGACATTTACCATTTGCAATCCATTAATTGAATAATCGACGTCATTAATTTGGCATATTAAATTAATTTTTGTGTTCATTAATTCTGTTTTAATAAATTTTAAAATTCCATTCGTCTCAATTATTTTTATATAACGTGAAATTATGAAAGGACATAAATGTCTGCCATAAAATAAATTTCGCTCATCTAAATATTTATACATTTTAAAATGCAAATATTTTGAAATTCCAACTTTTATTGCCGTTTATTATTACGAATATTTTTTCCTTAAACACAAAAAATACACGAATGTATGGTATCCCGTAAAAATTCTCGGGTAATTATGTTATTAATTATAGGCTTTTATTGCGTTCTTTATTGTACATATGTAACATTTTCTTTTCCGGCAATTTAATGTTAAACAGGGGAAACAAGAAATGAAATTTAAAAAGGAAAATACGTTTGTGCGTGATTTAATTAAATGTTTATTTACTTCTGATAATTAAAATGCAATACTGATATTTATGAAAAGCTATTAATTCAAAATTAAAACGCAACAAACAGTGATGGTTGAATTCAGCAATATTGAATCCATTGTGTTCGTGTCCATGCATTTTATTTCTCGTTTTGGCAATTCACTTAATTGATTTGGAGAAAAAGTGCTTCAAAACAAATAAAAATTGCGGAACATTTACAATAACCTTCGGCAGTGTGAGTACTTCCTATAATTAATTTAGAATTTCCGTTTGTTTGATTTTTGTTGTTAGAGAGTGTTGTATTTCTAATTTTCTAAATTTATTATTTTTATTTATTTATAATCAATAAAATTGTTTTGACTGTTTATGAATTTTCCAAATCCCTGCGTAAAAATTTACTCGTTGCCTGTTTAATCTACACCTTAGGGAGGTTTTTTGCAGTATTGTTAATGTCCAGAAAGGCACAACAGTGACTCTATGCTTGTCGAATTTGAAAAAGATGCAAAAATCTTCTAATTCCAAACAACCACACAACATTGGTCACAAAAGAATATCAGGTATTGATTTCTTAGATTTCCTATTTTTGTCCTTTTCTATATTATATGTGATGATCCAAGTATGATTTTCTTCTTGGTGGTTGCCCCTCATAGTTTCATAAACACTAACTTTAGATCTTTATTTTTTACCTAATAAGAAGGGACGAGAAGACAAGAACACGACAGAAAGAAACAAAATTTAAATCAAAGTGAAATAAATCCTGCCCCTCTTACTTACCATTGCCTTTGCGTCAAATCTTAAATTGAAAGTCAATCATAAATTAGTCATCTTAGATTAGTTATCTTCTACCCATTTCTTTCATCCCTTCCGGTCTCTCCCCAGCTCCTTCATTTGTTGTGCAGTTTTCCTCTTTTCTCTGCCTATGTCAGTAATCTGTTCTATCCATTTTTCCTCGGTTTCCCTTTCCTCCTCCCATATCTTTCAGCATCCAGGTTATCCTATTTTGTTTCATTCTAATGATGTGCCCATACCAATTAGCTGTACTTCAATAATTTAAATAAGTAATAATTGCTACTTGTATAGTAGGAGGAATAAACTGAACCATTATTTCAATTACCAAGTCTAGATAGGAAATTTCATCACTTACAGATCCTAGGATATTTTTCATTCTATTTATTGATTTTCGATGATAATTCATGGTTTACTTATCAGGAAATCGACAGAAATTTTTTGCTAAGATTTTAATTTTAATTTAAACTGTAAATTTACCGTGGTCAATAGTCTTGATAGTACGCCTAATTTTGTATAAGTTTTCTCATTTATTGCTTCTACTCTTAACTCATGCCCCAAGCTTCCAACTAGAGCTCAGGTTGCTAAGTAAAGTGTAAAGCTCGTTTATAAAAAGTGGTTTCTGTAATTTTTATTTCCTCCAAGAGGTAGGTTACTGATAATCCGTGGATATTCACCAGATTAACCTGTAATTGGAAGCTTTGAACATAAATAAGTTGTGGAGTAATAAAAGAACGCTTAGACAACAAAGTTGAATCGTTAAGAAGTAGATCACAAGTCATCATTAAAACTCTTGATTGTCTCCAAAATAATCTTCTTTTCGAGTAGCGATGGGAAACATTTGGGAAAAAATAGAAGGATGTTATTTTCTCCTAATGCCAGTAAGGCGGAGAAACAGGAAAATTAGTATAACAGTGACAACATCAAATTTAAAGTGAATTCCTTGAAAGGTCGAGTTTGTAAAGCCTAGAGGTTCTTGATTTTTGATTACACAGATTGTGCAATCCTGCGCTCTCGATACAAACATACCCCCGGTATCACATTGTGATCATGCCACCTGTAAGTTACAGAAAGTAGTTTATCGAAATGCATTTTAGAATTCTTTGAGTTTTTTTTCTTGAGCAACTGGGATCGTGGGCTGGTCCACTCTCCCCACTGGGAACAGCACGTCTGCTACGACAAGGATCTGGTAATAAAACTGGAAATAGATATCGGCCAATAGAAGCCGCATGATTCATTTTTTTCATTATAAAAAGAGGGGTGGATTTTAAGAAATTATCTTCAATTCAAACCACTTTGAAGCACTCAAAGGATTTTAGAATTAGGAAGAAAAATTTTAATTATTTTTTGATGAAGAGGAAGATTGGGCCACCTTTTTTACGAAATCATTCATCGATTGAAATACTTCAAATACAGTTTGAATCCATTCGAATACCAACGAAGGAATCTTGAGTCGCGCATATATAGAATACACTCCAACCAGATCACAGACATTGAGAACTTAAGACCGATTCATACTTTCGGTCAAGAAATTTGGCATACTATTCACACTGTGCGATCATCCATCAGTCCACTATTGGCCAAGTAACAATCTGTGCATACAATGTTTAAGAATTTCCCAATAACAGAATTTGGTCGTAACGGCTTATATGTTGGACGAAGAAGAAGAGAAAAAGGAATCGCCCAGAAAGAAAAGACCGCGTGGATCATGAAACAAGATTTGTTCCGCACTTTCGGATGTCCATGCCTATTAATTGTTGATCCATTGCGACATCAACTGCACGCAAAATATGAAAACTGCGCCTGATTCGACCACCACCTGTTCACACTAGTGGTCTAAAGCAGAATAGTATAGTCTCGGTTCGCTCAAAATATTCCTTCGAACAAATACCGCGGTCATTTGACTGAAACGTGCCTGGACCGTGACTCCTATTGTGAATAGCTCAGAACAAAATACAATATTACAATATTTGACTTGGCCGCGACCGTATGAATCAACCTTTATCAGAACTACTGTTCGCGACTGTATCTAGCCCTTTGCTTCATACCAGCGCTGTCTTTCTTGAAATGCTACTTAGGTACCTTGAAGTGACGTCTAAATACTCGCTTTTATCTCAATTTGGGGATTTGAAAATGCACCAGCACTGATTCGGGACATAATTAGAAGAATTCCTTGGAATTGAAACGCTAATCTCCAATCAAGCATATTTATTGTCTCTAGTAGGGTTCTATTAAGAGGAGACCAAGCCATATCAAAAAAATCGAAAAATGCAAAAACCAAACTTTGACTGAAATTGCATTTTTACTGTCTTTAATTACCTTACATAAATCCAAAACCACAGTATAAGATGCCCATTATAGATGCAAAACTGAAAACAGGGATTGATAGATATTACAGTTATTACAGTTGAAGATCGATGCTTTTTCAACTGTTATTTTGAAGCTGCTTGGACAGAGCTTTGTTTTTGTTCATGTGATGACATTTTCAAACCTAGAGAACGAAAAACAATTTATCTTCGTGATACTACTTAGGTACGTAGGGTTCTGATTATTTTTCGATATATCAATTGGGTATTAGAAATTTGTAACATTACTGTGTAAGCAAAACAAAAATGTTCTCACGTTAGCTTTTCCTATAATAAGGCACAAAGAATTGAATCTTTCAGAAACTTGAGACAAGAATATCAGCAAAACGGTTTAGTGCTAATCATACAGGGTGTCAACTTAAAAAGTTGCAATGGACTATATGTTTTAAACTAGAAAAGATATCAAAAATCATTCAAAAGCGTTTCAGTAATATGGGGGGGGGAGGAAGTAGAACGACGTGGTAAGTTACTCTCTTTGCTCTAACCTCTAAGTTCCAGTCACCTCGACTGAAAAATCTTAAATGGAAACCCCTCAACTTGCGATACTTATACCGTGCTCAGTTACAACGTATAACGTACACTTCTATTCAAAAGTAAAGCCTACAACTCTGTAAATGATTTGGGCAATACTTTGTTAATGTAAACTCGACGTTTATAGTTTGTTACCAGGTAACAATGAACTTCAAAAATTTATCATAGATATAAAAGTCACAAATTGGATTTAATTGTTGTATTAATATATTTGGGGTTCAATATAGTTATATAGACCTCTCTTTTTGACTTCAGCTGATAATCCTTACTTGCCTCTGTAGTCAACAAATGACTCGAAACAGGATGAAAATGATATTTCTTCAATTTTTATTTTGAAGATTTTTGGGCACATCCTTGACTTCTTAATGAATGACCTGATGCAAGAAAAAATTACTGTTTCTTCGGCTGTTTGTCTTTTTGAATGTGATAGCATTTTCAGATACAGCTTAGAGTAACAAGAAGTTTAGATCTGGTCCTGACCTTTCTTTTAGCTGATAATCTTTGCTTATCTGCACGGCAGACGAATAATCCAACATAGGACCAACTGAAGTTTTTCAATTTTTATTTTGAAGATCTTTGGAGACAACTTTACCTTTCTTCATATGACATTTTCAAACAGAAAACGAGAGTGGTTTTGTTTTTGACACTGCTTATAATAATCACAAGAAATTTAGATCTGGCTTTCACCTCTCATCTCTCTGTGACTTTAGCTGATGATCTTTGTTTGTCTTAGCTTCCATCAAATGACTTGATAGAACAGAATTGATGTTTCTTTAATGTTTATGTTGAGAATTTTTGGGCACAGTAAAGAACAAAACGAGAAAAGGATTTTGTTCTTGACGTCTTTCTGTCTCCTTTCCTTTTCTTTTGGTCTAGATCGTGCCTTGGGCCTAAATGCAAAGATGGTGATGAACTTCTAACTTCTTTTGTTCCGCATTCAATTTACACAAAAAAGGAACCACGGCAGCTTTGTTTTTTCCAACTTTTCTATTTATACCGACAAGATTCCAATATTGTACGTATCCAAAACTTTAATTGTTAAGTTTCTTGAAAAGCTCTACTTTTTACTTTGGGCTCATTCTTTCACATAAATATGTATGACAGTCAAATTTGCATTGAAAATTTATACCTACTGTATAATTTACATATGGTGTAAATTTCTAAATCTTCTGCTTTTAATCAGTAACTGTTCCACTTATCTATGTTCCAATCTTGTATAATACTCTTTCTTTAGTCTTTACGATTCTTTTTTAAAATCCAAAAGCAGATGTTTCTCACAATAATATCAAACACTTGATCATGTTACACCATAAAATTTGTTCAACATTCAATCTAAATGTAAAATTAATGCATAACCTAAAAACAGAAATTCCAACAGAGTACTCGTACATTAAAACTAGATTTTATTATTTCTATCGAATTGTATATCTATTTGGAAGAATTTTATTGGCGCAATAAAAAAACGCGCACACAGATATATCCGACAGATATAATACATTTTTTGTTATTTTACAATTTCATCATATTATAAATTTTTACTGCCAGTAATCTTCATTATAAATGCGTTTGTCCAATTTGTTATTATTACATGTAAAGCGTTTTACATCCTGGAAATTTCAAAACTAAATAAGTATTTAGTGTTGACTAATTTTATTGAATCTTCATGCTTAGTAATTATCCATTGTTAATGGTACCCAACGCTACTATTTTTATGCGAAAATGTATCAACAGTTTCCGTCAACATACAAAATGTCTAGACTTAAACAAAAATAAAAATCCAACTTTAACAATAGATGAGAGTGTTATTTTTATATGTGCGCTGGCGTTTCATGACAATAAATTGCATCATAAATTCACTAAAGCTTTCTTCAAGCTTAAATCGTGGCATTAAGGTCGTTATTATTGAAAAATTTATGAAAAATGTATGCTGCAGTACTTACTACTTTATACAATAAAATCTTTCTAGCTTGCGAAAATTATTTTTTTATTCCTTTAAATGTCTGCAGTTGTTAAGGTTTTGTTGGCCAAACAAAAAGAGTGGTTGCCAGTTGAAAAGGAACCTTCCAAAATGTTAGTATTGTCATGGTAAATAATAGAATCGATTGTAAAATGTGAAAATGGGAGAGACCGTTTCCGGATCGTACTATTATATCATGCGTGTGTTACGTATTGTAATTTTACTCTGATATGCAAGTTGAAAAGCTAAATCAAAACACACCTTTTTATTATTTGGGCAAAGCTGCTAGGTCTTTCATTATTAAAATGGAATTGATAATGTCAACGTCCTTTTTGCTGAAAATCTGAACGGACATTTACCATACACAAAAAATAATACATCGAGGTGTATAATAATAATAATATAAATGGTACGATTAATTTGATTATTTATTATTTCATGATTGAAGATCATTATACCACTGCAGGACTTCCTTTTAAATAAATAATTCAGGAAATTATACCAATTTTGTTTTTTTCTCTTTTATATCTACCATTAGGTAAACGAACGCAGCTCGCCATTTTTATTCAAATTAAAAATACATAAACTCGATTAAAATTTAGAACGACTTTTGGAAAATACTGATGCCAAAAACAATTTAGCAAAACACTTGAGGAATCCCCCAAGAGGGGTCTCATGAATTAATCAAAAATTCCAAGGATTCTTAAAAGGGTCTAGAGTGCATCTTGAAGGGTTTCCTAAGGGGTCATTAAATTGTGCGAATGCAACATTTCGTAAAATTCCAGTTTTGGGTCATTAAAAAGTTTTTACCCAAAAGACATATTTTTAAGTGGTTAATTCGGAAAATTATTCAATGGTCTATTAAGATATTAAAATTTTTAATGGATGATGAAAAATTTATTCTAAAACCAAAAATGTCAAAAAATGTGTTTGAAAACTTTTTATCTCGTTTCTAATTACTTTTCTGTTATTCAGTGTTATCAAATTTTTATTACTCCCTTTTTCTATCCGTTTCGGCCTCCTCCATTTTCATATTTTTTTCCGTCGATTATTTTCGTTTGGACGGATTTTGAAACTTTACAAAGATGAATTTCGGCTATGGGTCGCTTTTAATACCCTAAGGTATCTGAATTACATTTCCTTTTTGAATTATTTTATCCTTTTTACAGAATCCAATCCTTGCTTACTCGACAATCAAAGACTGTGAAGATGAGTATTTAGCACCATCAGTGTCACTTCGCGCACTCTTTTTTTTACTTCGTATTTCAAGCTTTATCTTTCTTTTAAGAAATTATCCTAAAGTTTAATGTTCCAGAAACAGATTGCTTGATGTAGTCAGCTATTTAACTTCATTCTTCCAAACAAGTTACTGCACAAAATACTTTCTTACAGGTAGCTATTGACGTGCTTCACATACCTATGGTGCCTATATGATAAGCAAGCGAAATATACATTTTTAAAAAGTATAAAAAAGCATAAGACGAAAAATACGCCATACCATATTACTAACACGCACATGCATTCTATAAATACGATTGGAGGATGCGGGTATCAGTTCTTATACCACGGAAAATATTAAATAGCTACAGTATGGACGTGTCGGGTTGGAATCATACGTAGAAAAAAAAAGCTTTCTGTAACTGGTTGTCAAAGTAAAGACTCTTGACATGGCTGGTAGAGCAAACTAACAGAGAACTAACTTCAATTCAAACTGACTCTCATCTACTTGTCCATACTCTCAATTATTTGTTTCTCGAAGGCTAGTCTCTAAGAAATCGCCGGTCTTGGTATGAACGAGATAACTTGCTTTTTGTTCTTTACTTGCTTTTCTTAATTCTGTTGCTCTAACGTAAACTCAAATCTGGATTTTGAGCTGCATGCAATAGAATTTCCTACCCAAGACTGTTGCAGTTTTTGTTTAATGACCTTATGTTGTGTAGAGGTAGCCCAACTCGCCAGATATAGAGAAGTAATTCAGTATTCTTCCAGAGGAGATGCAAAGTTAAAAACTATTTCGAAAGCTATAGGACTTCTCTCACCAGAAAAACGAAAAACAAAGTCGTTTCTACCGTCTCTCTACAAGGAAGGTCTGATACATCAAGTATCAGTATATTCTACCTTAGCAATGTTATGTATTGCCACCCCATTAAAAGAAGGATGTAAGTGATAAATTTTAGTTCATTTTCTGAATCCAAAATTGAGTATAGTTTTTCAAGGATAAACGCTTCTTTTAGAACTTTAATGGTTGCTTTGGTAGTGGTAGATTTCAACTCTTTTATGTAGGGATATTCTAAGAAACCGTCGATGCAAATAAAATACATTTAATTCCCGAATGAGTCATTAATCTAGAGCAGGGGTGTTCAAACGGTCGATCGCGGAAACGAGGATGAGCATGCAGACTGCATTTCTTTGAAAAAATACAAAACAAGTTAATAATACGAGCATATACTATAACTGACGACGGTCGATCGCTTGTCGCCAAAATATTTTGTGGTGGATCGCAGGCACTACAAGTCTGAGCACCCCTGATCTAGAGAGTGCAGGCTAATGTTCTATCTGTGTCTGGATTTGCGGGCGCCAACATTGTCATCTGACCAATTGATTCATGCGCATCACGCTTTGATCATCTTCATATAAGACTCTCAAGATGAAATTACGTAACGAATTCGAGACTGCAACCCCATTAAGTTCAGAATTAATAATACGTGTAAGTCCATGGGCGATGCTAAGAGCGTCAAAACAGCAAAATCGAACATCTAAATCGCGAGCTGCCCTATTACATGACCTTCAACCCAAAACACTACTTACCCTACTTACACTACAAATCACACCTTTATAACTGGAAATTTAAACAAATTTAACATTAACAATCACATTTCCATCAAAGACTTTGGAATCCTACCGACTGCACTGCATGTTGTGTATGACTTTGAGAGCTTATTAAAAGTTCTAAGGAAATGTTCTGCCTTTCCATTAGAGGAAGGATGGAAAGGTGTTGATAATGTTACTTCGTAACCTACATAACTGAATATTTCAAATATAAGGTAAACTGTACAGTTATTGGCCGGTATACAGTAATTGGCCATTTTAGACTTAAACCTCCTTTTTAAGATCACAAACAATCTACCAGGTTTTCTGTTGGCATAATTTAGTTAAAGTTACCTAGATCTCGTTAGTTACTCAGTTAATGGATAGATGGCACTAAATCTTTAGATTTCTTTTGTTGTTTGACAAGTGTTAGGTTATACACAAAAAGCTTGAAAATTTCTTAAGGTGTGTTGCTGTATAAAAGTGTCTGTAAAATATATTCTATTGAGAATAATTAACTTAAGTTTAGATTTGCGGTTAACTAAGGTTCGTTGAATTACGTTTCTAGATGTTTATTGCATGTTTTATTTTCCTGAGATGGAAAAACTGAGGGGCCAATAACTGTCTTTAAATTTATATGTGAAGCACAGTTATTGACCGTGGTGGCCAATAACTGTGTTTTAAATTTACTTGTGATTTTGGCGGTTCTGTTCCCTCCAGACTCCTTATCATATTACAACATTCTGTACTTAATCAATTGAATCTTTTTGACTCCTACATAGTACTTGGCACATGGCCAATAACTCTACAAATCGCGTGGCCAATTACTGTATTATTTAACAAAATAGTATTGCTTTCAGCACTGTAATGCCGAAGATTCCAAAATATAGTCCTAATAGAACAGAAAGAGCCCTTCGTGAAATTCAAAATGGCACAGGGTCACTTAGAAGCATTGCAAAGAAATATAGTATACCACGAGCTACCCTTCAATTTTAAATTAAAAACCCGGGGCATAAGAGTACGTTTGGCCCATCACCAATATTAACAGAAGAAGAAGAAAATACTATAGTCAAGTGGATCACAGAATTGGCACGAAAAGGTTTTCCACGAAAAAAAGACGATATTATTTTTAGTGTCCAACAGTTTTTAAAAGAACATCCACGGCCAAACCCATTTACTGACAACAAACCTGGACAAGGATGGATGAAAGCGTTTCTTAAACGACATCCAGAAATTGTCACAAGAACTCAGAGGTTGTTACTTCAGCAAGTGCATGCGTATCAGAAAATGATATTAGGAAATGGTTTGACGATATCGATGATTACATTACATGCTAAAGGATCCTTCTCGTTTGTTTAATGGTGATGAAACGGGTTTTCAGATATGCCCACAGAGTGGAAAGGTTCTTGCTGTAAGAGGCTCCAAGAATGTATACAATGTTGACCGTGGCTCGTCAAAAGAGAATATCACAGTAATGTTCACTTTTTCAGCCGATGGCAAAACATGCTGCCCAATGATCGTCTTTCCGTATCAAAGAATCCCAGACAAGATTTCAGCGAGTGTTCCGAAAGGTTGGGGCATCGGTCGCGGTGACAATGGGTGGATGACGGCGCAAACATTTTACGAGTACATAACTAATGTCCTTCATCCTTAGTTAGTTCAGCAAGGCGTGAAACTACCAGTAATATTGTTCATTGACTTGAGTATCTTATGTTGTCAGCTAGGCATTGAGCTAATAGCATTGTACCCAAATGCTACCCGTATTCTGCAGCCTGCAGATGTTGCAGTTTTTTAGACCTATCAAAATGGGATGGCAAAAGGCAGTAAGAGAATGGCATGTAGATCATCCAGGGGAAGCTGTTACAAAATTGACATTTTCTCCTATACTGCATAAAGTTATTATGAATTGTGTGAAACAAGAAATATTAGAAAATGGCTTCAAAGCCTGTGGCCTGTATCGTTTTGATGCCAATTCGGTGGATTACAGCAAGTGTCTTGGTGGATCACAAAGGCAAGCTAACATACAAAATGATAACAGCAATAATAATGTGACCATGAGTTATTCTACTTTTGTTAAAGTAGTTGGAGAAGAAAAGATTGAAATATTTAAAAGAATACATGATGCTGTTAATCAGTGTCAAGATGATCATTTCTTTACATTATATCGCTTATGGAAGCATTATAAGGATGGTGAGCACACAGAAGATGAACCAACTTCCGTATCTTCAACAAATATCGATAATGACTCGGGGCATAATTTAATTGAAATTGAAAATAACAACAGTATTCCAGCTCGGTCCATTGAATCTCATGCTCTCAACAGTGGCCAGTCTGAAACACAAATACAGAATCCTTTTGACGTAATAGTAGATTTACCAATTCAAGATAATGGCTTGTGATATAACTGATGATCAGTCCACTTCCAACAAAGAAAGTTTACCTGTTATTCAAATTCTACGAACCTCGAACATGTCCGATTATCTTTCGTGGCCGGAATCACCAAAGCGTAAAGGAAAACGTCAAACAGAGAGGCTTCCCTTTGCTATAACATCAGAAAAATACCAGGATATGTTAAGACAAAAGAATATGGCAAAGCTAGCTGCGGAGAAAGAAAAGGAGAGAAAAAAAAGGAACGCAAAGAAGCAAGAGCGGCAAAAGCACAGAATACGTCGGTGAAGAAGACCAAAGCACAAGCTGGAAAGCAATTTGCAGGATACTAATATCCAAAGTGTTCAAACTGAATCCGTGGAATGCATTGCAGAAGAAAAAAATAACTTCGATGACACGCAGAGTTTTTGATTTGCAGGAAAACGATAATGATGTTTTACTTAGAAAATAAGGATAAATAAAAATTGTTTGTAAAGATTTTTGTTGTTTCTGTAATTACATAATAATCGCTCTAGAATAAAGTGTTTTAACTGTAAGAAAGATCTCTTATAGTTACATAATGTCGTAATAAACTTTATGGCCAGTTACTGTTTTGCAAATGTCTAATTACTGTAAAAAGTGGCCAATAGCTATGGTTTTTGCATTCTTTTATTTTATATTTTATTTCTCAATTATTAGATAATTATTCAATTTTTTTATATTAACCTTAAATTAGCATTGAAAGATAAATCCTATGCTTATCCTGATTTGTTTTAATTTACATTTTTAAACGGCCTAGAAATTTTTGAACGATATAATTTGCTTAACTGGCCAATAACTGTACCGGTTACCCTACATAGTATGTAGTTGTTTGGTCTTCTTCCTGATATAACCTCAGTTTATATTCATTGCAGTAGAAGGTCTTGAAGTTTCAACATTTTCTCGAACTCAACAACTTTTTCATGTTTGGAAAGAGAAAATCAAATACATTATCGTTCCTTACTTTTCTTACTATCGCAGTTGCGCCCATTGCTGATAATATAAGTCAGAATGTCAAAACTAACAATAAGTAGCAGAGCCTCAACATTCAACGTGGGTTTGCAAAACTATTTAACATTCAGATTACCATTCTGTTGAAAATTATTCTGTTTGTTATTTACAAGCGAGATGAATTCAAGTGTCATATTTCTGCTGACATGACGGCCTTATCTATCCTGTCTTTTTAGTTGTGAGCAACTGTAATAGACACGCTTCTCTTTACATAAATAGATGATAACGCTGTTAAGGTGAAAACATAGTAGAGTCTTAACTCAATAAGAATTACATTGAGATCAATATTAGAATAATTTGTGTGCTTGCTTGCCAGTCTATGTTTTGCCCTAGCTCCAGTGCTTCTTCACCAATTTAGGATACATTCTGGGACAGAAAATAACAATACTCTAAATGTTGCATGGTAAAATCAATCATTACATCTAGAACTACATTGTTTGTGACATTCTCTAATCTCTTCTTCAATTGGTTCAAATCATTTATTATCTGACTTGCTATTGCTAAGATAGCAAATCCTAGTGTTTGACAAAGATATTTTCTGCATCTTAAGTCGAATCATTTTTTAAGGTTATCCATGATCTAGAGGTCTATCTTCTTGTTATCCTTCCCATAACTGCTGTACCTTATTTGCCCAGTAGAAAACTCTTAGATTTTCGAAAGAAGATCGTAGTAACGACTTTTTTTGCTAATAACGCTTTTTACGAATGGGCTTTCAGGGTACTTCTAAACAATATTGTCGGTTTTGGTTTTTGACTTTGGAATTTAATGACCATACAGGAAATTGATTTTGCGACAATTTGGACAGTTTTATCGAATTGCCTTTTTTAAATATTCTATCAAATTTACTAAGATTACGTCAACCGAAATAATTATATGCCTAAAGTAGATTTCACTACAAAACTATACTTTGCATAAAATTTGGAAGTCCAGTATTGTTTAACAAACAACAGCAACCAAATGCACTCTTTATATGTTACTTTCCTTGAGGCAACTAACTGTCTTTTCTTCCTTTCTTTCAAATAATTTTACTCAGAATAGGTCTTTAGATTTTGTGTTTTTCCATTAATTACATTTGCTATTTAGACAACGGTGTTTGCAATATTTGTTACATCAGAATTCAGTATCGGTATCATCAGTTTCAGTTTCTATTCAGCAACTTTGCTAGAATGTTTTTACGGAACGTTTGAAATAACTCGGAAACTGTGGGAGTATTTTGATTAATTTTTGACAAACCTTTTATAAAGATAACAACGAGTAAATTTTCAACAATGATGTCTCTTATTATCCTAAAATTTATTACTGTCATGACTTTTTCGTATAATTGTAAAACAAGAAGATTTATGAATTCTTATACCCAAGACGCCTATTCGTTTCTCCAAAATGCAATATATTAAACGTAAAACGTATCGTGCTTGTTCTCCTATATATAATACACGAATTCCCAGTGAAGAACCTCTTCTCTATTGTGTAAATTCAAATGACTCCCGAGTAGTATAAATGGGCAAACACAATACAATCGAGAGACACTGCATATATGTAACGTTACGGCAGCAACACAATAGCGCCTTTAACAGCCATTAAGGAGGGTAAAATAACCCGACTTTTTGATCGCATTGCAATTGGCACATTAGCGAATGCCATGCACACACAACTTGTTTGTTGTCCATATAAGTTTTAAACGGTGATCTTATTTTTGTTCCTTATATAGAAATAGTAGTTTTGTATATTCAATAGCATGCAGATTAATATTTTTTGAGAATACGTAACGTTACCCGTTGGTAATTACTTTCACTTTTCATTATTTTATTACCTATGACTAATCGTGCGCTAGTAATTGAAACTTAATGAAAGTGCGTAATAATTGTTATGTGGACAATCGTGGGTGGTACAAGAAGGTTCTTTTGTTTTTCTTTTTCTAAATTAAATTCAACAACTATTTTATTATATAAAAAGGAATGTTCTTAACGTAAAGAGATGTTGCATACCTACACAGAACAAGTAAGATACATCCCAAGATAAATGCAGATAGCACCAGATAACGAAACAATGGAGAGTATCCGGGATACTTACAAATACATAATGTAGCTAATGCGTTGGTTGAAATGAGAGGATAAATAACACCAGTCCTCGTAAACTACAAACTACAATACGACCATATCTAAACTCATATAAATGTGTGCGAGTCGCATTAAGTCCCACACGTTAATAATTTCAAGATGTCTTCGAATAAACATGTTTTAGTTGTGGTAGGTACTACCAGAAGAGAGTCATAATTCACAAGAAAAGCTTCCTTACAAGGACCAAATTCGGATAAGCCAGCAACAAAAAACCCATAAGTAAGTTAACAACATAAAAGGGATCCCTCTAATTAAATTCGAGACAATAAATTAAACGCAAAAAAAGTTTTGACACTACAATAGGGTTTGCTCAGCTTCCAAGTTAAGGTTGCTCTTAAAAAGGGACCGAGATAGATTTATTTTTTTGAGTAACAAAGGCCTAATTAATTATTTAGTCCACAAACTGTATGTAAAAGAGCTCGCTGCAGATCAAAGATAATGCAATATTGGATTACTGGACGGTGAATACAAACGGTAGCGAACACACTGGCCATTGTTCATACTGTCTGAGTGGGTGGTACCACTGCATGACCTGCACTGGAAGCCGTACGGTATACGGTCCTGGAATTTTTTCTCAAGAAGATCAGAATAATAATAATAAATTCATTTCGTGTTTTATTTATTTTATTTATTTTCATTATGATTTGTAAATCGTGCGCCGTCAAAAGAGGATTTGTATGTAGCTCTCTTTTGATATTTAAATTTTTAATTCAAGTTTTGAATAATTTCTTTTTAGTATAGAAAATGTAAATGAGAATTGTATAAACAATTTTCCATTTAATTTTCTGTGATCCTTGGGTTCCCCGGAGTGATCCTAAATCAACTAATGATAATAAGGCGACTTTCAATGTAAATACACAAATTTTATGCTAAATTAAATGTAAACATGAAAGAGAAACTTTTAGCAATTGAAGGTGGCTGCACACATTGTATCTACGAGAGAGACGATTTTGTCACTTCAATAGAATTCCACAAATTAGAAAAATCAACATACACATATTAGGGAAACACTTTAAGAACTGTTGACACAACCACACAACCGTTTAAAACAACACCGTTAACATCGGTACATTTAGGTGTGTCCAACAAAATGAAAAAGACTCAAGTTTTATTTAGACTTTATTCTTTGTTTTTTCTATTACATAATTTTTTGTTCCAATTCCTGCTAGCCTATAATTTTTGATAAACGTATTTGTTTTAGTCTCTTTTGTAAAAATGAAAAATATTTCTTGATACAGTAAAGGAGTAGTTTTAGTATTTGCTTTGTAAGTTTGTTTTCTAGAATGTAAGTGCTTTAATCTTTAATAAACCTTGATAAAGTACAACAATTCAGTTTTTATTATTTGATTTAAAACTCGTCTGTTTATATCGCGTTATATTGAACGATAACGTTATAAATGTTTCTAGTTTTTATCATTTTGTGAATTTTTATAGCAAAATCATGTAAATATCAACTTCAGATTCCATTTGTAATTGTTTTGCCAAGTGTATTCACAGCCAATTGTTGTTGATTTGTTTTTCCTATAAATCGCAACTTTTGGACTTTTGATCCCTTCTTCGATTTTAATTAACAACCAAAAACAATCAATCTCTAGATGGAACTAGATTTGGCTAGATATTAGTTTCTTTTTAGATAACACATGCTCGTATACTATATCCAACAGAGGCTTGCCCAAGATTACCTCAATAAGCAACTAAAATACTCAGGACGGGTTTTGTTTGATTGGCGCGTTGGAGAAAAGTTACAGCGATTAACCCTTGGCAACATACGAAAACAAAGAATATTTAAAACGTTAATCAGTACTTTCCTAAGTAGGCAAAAAAGTATCCTTCTAAGATAAAAGGAAACTTTCTAATTGCTGAGACTTATCTGTCATACAATTAGTAAATTTATGTGAAATAAACTAAAATGTGCAAAAATAACCTGTAATATGTACTTTGATATTGATTCCAAAAAATAATTCTACATATCGTGATATCATTACTCCAATATGGCAAATAATGTGATAACAAAGAAAACCTGAAACAAACAACTCTGATTGATTGTGATCCCAAAGTGCTTAATTTGGTTTTAGATTTCAAACTGGGAGTTAAGCTGATTCGTAGTGTAAACATCAATAAAATTTCTCGAATTTTTCTGAATGGTCAATAAAAGTGAAAAGTGAACTCTCAAACTTTAAATTGTGAACCATTTTCAAAAACAAATGCGAGGTCTGTTTTGATCACCCAAATAAACTCAGTGGACGTTCTAAATAAATGCTCTTCTACTAGCGGTGTTTACTGTATCTTTGTTAAACAGTCAAGATAGTCAATGACTATCCTCGCTGAAAATTCCTGGGTTTATTCGAGATTTCAGTAAAATCTAAATTTGCTATTGAGTTTAAGTCTTTGATCAGTTTTTGTTGTTTTCACTGACCTTAGTCTAAACAAAATAATCTCCTGTTTGAACCAAACTTTTATTTTCCTACAATTAGCTTGAAATTTCACTTTGGAAATTAAGCCAGTGAGGCGATTACTTCGGAAAACATCGGAAAAAGAGATATAAACTCACATTTGATAGACAAATGCCATAAATACCTGGACTCCGTCAACCAAAAGGGGATGGGACTTCGCTCCCTATTCAGCTTCATAAAAAAAATCAATCTCTGGTGATCTACGGTCAGGCTTCACCTTCCATTAACTTTCTTCAGAAAAGTAAAGATGAAAACGCGTCAGGTAGCACCAATTGACGCGCTCATGTAGCTTACATAGACAAATGACAAGCCTTAACGCAATCAAACCTTAAAGTGTTTGGTTCAAAAGAAGAAAAGATGATCTACTATTAAAACTACAGCTGTAGCAGTTCCGCTCCATGTGCCATATCTAAGCCATTCCCTCTTGTAGCAGAAACTAATGTGGCCACCTGCGGTGACCACCGATTGGGATCACCCTTGGTTGCTTCCCAAGAGTGGATTTTGCCTTTAGTATTGAACTCCTTAAAAGAAGTAAATATTAACAAACACCTGACTGCAGCAATTAACCAAGAGGTCCAAGTCGGACTTCGCTCTCTATTAACCTTCTTTTCAGAGAGTTTATAAGGGAGGGATCTTTTTGTTTCAAGCTGTAGACATTCTTCAAATCATTTGTTCTTCTCCTGCTTGTTAATTCTATTATTGCTATGATCAACAGGCAGTGCTCAAAAGCAACACTTGTATCATATCACTTGCTTGTTCACCTTATAATATAAGATTTATCGATAAAATCATCTATTTAATGTTTTGTGAATCATGCGAGAATAACTACGTGGGAAGTTCATCATTTATGGTCCCTGACATAGATAGCATTGACAAACAAATGAAAAATTGTTTACTGTCAATTGGTTGCCTTTTGACATTAACGTATGTGAAGTTTGGTTTCATTACGTCTTTGTATTTAAAAGTTCTTAATTTTATTCTGATTGTGTTCGTGATTTTTTGAAAATGGACAAATTTGAAATACGAGCTGTTATTAAGTACTTCTGTCAGAAGGGGTTATCACCTAAATAAATCCATAAAGACATGACAGAAGTGTTGGGTGAATCTTCCCCTTCATATCAAATAATTAAAAATTGGTCTCGAGACTTTAAATATGGAGGAGAATCCTATCAACATGCACCGGGTGTTGGACTGCCGAAAACTGTCACCACTCAAGAAAACACAAATTTACTCCACGGCATGGTACTAAGTGATCGCAGAATTACTGTTAAATTTATAGCAGAGACATGTGGCTTTTCAGTAGGTACGGTTGAAAAAATTTTGCACGATGAATTGAACCTTAGAAAACTGCACGTTAGGTACCAAAAATGCTGACGTTCGATCACAAACGCATCAGAGAGACTACCGCTAAGGCTAATTTGGCGATAATTAACAGGGATCCGGATCAATTTTTGAAAAAATTTGTTACTGTAGATGAAACGAGTTCATCATTTTGATCCAGAGTCAAAACGCCGAAGTATGGAATGGCGGCATAAGTGTTCACCACCTCCTCGAAAATTTCGTGTCGAGTTTTCAGCCGGAAAGATCATGGCAACGGTTTTTTGGGATTATGAGGGAGTAATTTTTATATATTATTTACCACGTGGGCACACTGTTACAGGTGAATATTATGCAGAACTAATTTCAAAAGTTCGCGATGCTATTAAAGAAAAACGAAGAGGAAAGTTGAGACATGGCTTTTTGTTTCTTCAGGATAATGCCCCACCTCACAAGAGTTATGTTTCCATGGCTGCCATTCACAATGCCGGTTTTGAAATTTTTGAACAACCTCCCTATTCTCCAGACTTGGCTCCCAGTGACTATTTCTTGTTCCCAAAACTAAGAACATCTTCGGGGAACCCATTTTCCAGACGACGAAGAAGTTATGTCCGCAGTAAACAAGTGACTTGCAGACCAAAGTAAAGAATTTTTTTCGAAGGGTATTCAGGGACTTCAGTATCGATATGAAAAATGTATTAACCTATCAGGAGATTATGTTGAAAAATAAAATAGTTTTATACCTCTGAACTGTTTGTTTCTACATATGTCAGGGACAATAAATGATGAATTTCCCACGTATAGAATGCTCAACTACAAGAATTTAAGTTCAATTAGCTTGCTTAATTCAGATGTGGTTAGCCCTGTTATGTAATGTGTGTTGCCTATTTATACAATTTAATAAGATGCAGATTTTTCCTGATAAAAAATGTTGATTATCAATTCTAAATTCGGAAGCCGTCTCAACATGCACAAAAACGAGAATCTGAAGTAGAAAACACGTTAATGTGTTTGAATCAACGTGTCCGGTTGAAATAGTTACGTTATATCTTGGTAAAGATTCAACGCGACTTTGTCAACTGTAGAATAATGTTAATTAAACGATGTATTGACACATTTTCAATGTCTAAGTTGAGAAAAACGTCATTTCTCTCAATACTGATACGTTGATGGGCACTTTGGTCCTTGGTTATCCATACACGTTATTTTAACGTACATGTGCACGTTGGGCTTGTTCTACCATTAGGAACTTCTGGAGAAGTTTTTAGGATATCTCGAATCTCTAGAACGACTAGATTGATTTCAATGATTTAAGCCTATAAAAGTATAGTTTTGACGAAAAGCTTGCGAGATCAAAACACTGAAATTCCACATTTCGAAATCCAAGAGATATATCAAAAAAACATTTACTGAAAATGATTGATAAAGCCAAAGATGATTTTGGTTATTTTGATTAATAAGAACGTGTTTCTTTCCCAGATAGTTGAAGATATGTTGAGACCTTTTTATTTTTTGTCTACGAAGTGACAAATCAAATGAAATTTTGATGACATTCTATAAGCTAGATGTCAAAATATCATTTGAACGAATAGAATTGTAGAATTTAGGCCTTTTGGGAATTTTGTGAAATTTTAAAATTTATTAACAAGAATCTACTAAAAGAAAATTTGAGAAAGTATACTTTGGAATATTATGGAAACTTTCATTTTCGAGGAGTTCCTGAGTTTTTGTCTGTTGCAACTAGCTTTACTGTTCAACTGTAGCCATTGTGTGTGATGTGAAACTGGATATTTTCCAGGGCTTAAAGAAACGTGAGCCCACCAATTAACAACGTTCCTATCACCCAACCACAAACTTAAAAACTGGAATCTTAATTGCATAATAATTATGATTAAAGTCTACGTCAATCAAAGATCTGAGAGTTTACCAAAGCTGAAAGTTGTTGAGGTGTGCTGGTTGCCATTTCGAGCATTAAGGAATCTTGAAGGTTCCAAAATCCATTTCATCGGATCTTGGTTCTACTAACCCCCATGAATTTAGTTATTTTAAATGGAAAGCCTATAAAAGTCCAGATTTTTGAACGTTTGTTTTTCTGTCCTTCTGAGCTCTAAACCATTTATTTGACGATTTCTTTTCGAAGAATAACATTCATTTTTGATTTTGCATTTTAAATGTTTCTTTGTAAGATTAGAAAAGAAACCCTGATGCTCAGCACCAGTCTAAGTTCTAAGCAGTGTTGATAGCCTTCAAAGGAGTAACCCAAATTTCAAAAATAGAATTTTAAGTTAATACATCGTAAACCATTTTCTAAAATCTTAGGGACCGTCCATCTAGGCCTTAACTATATGTGTGATGGATTTTTTAGCTAAGTAGAACCCGAGACTTATACTTTAACTTTCAGATTCATGCTCAAAATATCTTTTCAGAAACATCGTTCAATTCGGTTTCTTTTTTGGCTTCAATGTTCCTGATCTTCATATTTTTGAGGAGCATTGCCTGCAAAGGCAGTTTATGTTTCCTAACAGTTTTGTTTTACATTCCTAACTTTATCCTTTGTAAATATTTTGTGGAATTGTATATTGTGAACGATAAAATTTTGGCATGTTACTCAAAAAGGTGTCTTCAAAGAAATTTTTAAATATTCAGTAGTTGCATGAAATGAAGATTTCTGATTTCAACAAGAATTTTAACACCAGTATGACTTTTAATGTGCTTTAGTATTTTATTGAGTTTTAAAAACGTTAATCCTAAGAAGGATAATAGCGGAGACAACGCAAACTATGTCTTACTCAATAAAACTACTGCAATTGTAAGTGTAACTGTCCTTGTAAACACATTTCATTACTCTGCTCTACTTTTAAAAGCTTAAAGCGATTCTTACAAACAGTAAACAGCCAATTTCAATTCTAGAGATCGTTTTCATATTCACTTTAAATGCAGCAGCAGCAGCACCTAAACAATATTTTTATATAAAAATGTAGGAACGAAACAATCCTTTTTTCTAGAACATTTCGGTCAAAGACCCTCTAAAAGAGTTGTAAAAGCGCGAAATCCAACATGACGAATTGTTGATTTTAACACCTACAAAAGAAGAAAAAGAATACATACAGTATATCAAGGATTTCAAAAGGAAATCTTTCAGAGTGATATCCTGAATCCTCAGGACGTTTACTTTTGTAGTCCCATGAATAATTCAAAGGAACCTTCAATCGAACTCAGCAATTGCGGCTTTGTTCTTGTTATTGACAGTGCGTGTGAGGGAACGCCAATCGCATGTCGCATTCTGCATCGCAATATCTCTCCACTTCTTGGACGAGGAGGCGCTATCAGCGACTTTGCTGATAATGCTCTCCCTCCGCAGGAGGGGGCGTCAAATTCAGACAGAAACAATATGAGGAAAACCCTTAGGGGGCATCTAATTTCTATCTCGAGCAACATAAAGAAGTAAAGTTATCATGGAACGCACTTGCGTGAATTTTCAAGTTTTCAAGAGTCGATGAGTAATTTTAGCGTCTGGTAGGCGAGTAAGATAGTGTCAAGTTGTTTTATAGCTGCAGACGGTGGGCCGAGACGATTCATTAATTAACCCAGTAATTATGCTCGAGAAAGTACTTGGAGATTTGAATTTTAAAATTGTTTGTTTATACAAGAATATTGAAGGCAAGAGGAAAATGGGGTTTTAAACACTTGAATTAATTGCATAGGCGTGTAACTGTGTCAACTTGAAATGCAGAAGGAAGTATTGCTAGAAATTTTTATTCTACGGTGGTTTTATAAAAGAAATGTAGTCAGGCGCCATTTCTTAGAAATATTCACAGTAGCAGTAACGGCTAATTTAATATCCATATACCTCACACGTCGTAGGCGAAGTTTTCTAAAGCAGACATTGTGCAGGACGTCTTCATTTACTTGGGATGCTCGTAAACAATGGATAAACTGTGAAGAATTTAAAAATTTTCCTTGAAGTTGACATGTGCTTTGCATATTTAATTCAAATTGAGCAAGAATATGGTAAATAAGAAGAATTCGTTGATGCATATCTCTTTAACTACAAATTACCAGCTATTTTTAGCTCCTGAAGTTTAATTGTGTTAAATGTGTGATCACGACAGTAGATTTTGGACATTATCTTGTAGAATAATATTTAGAGAATTTCCGAAAACATGTCATGTTGTTTCAGTCCTTTTAACTTATTACTATCACATTGATAATAATGACTGTTCGAATTAACAAGTCTTCACGTAATTATTAGATGAAATTTCTTTTGGGCATCTTTGTAGTTAATGTAAAAGGAGAGAAATCTTACATTATTCCAAAATATATGGATATGGAAAACATAGAAGGTGACTATCCTCTTTGGGTATCCTCTCGAAAGCAAACAAACAACAAAGAAATGAATATGGATTCGAGTTTAGAAAGTTAGAGTTTGCTTTGATTTTGTGGTTGGTTGTCATTAAGATAATAGTAACTGACGTTGAACCATTTACCTTGAGAAAATTTTGGTTTACTTGCATCTTCAACAAGACTCGGTAAGAATACTAAAAGTACCTTAATCTTCACTTAAAAGGAAATAATTTTAATATTTACCTTTGGCGAATTGTTGATGTCCTGCTTACTCATTCTGAGTAGGTTATCTGCCACTTTCTTCGAAGGGGTCGAGTCTTTCCTAATGTTCTTGGTGTCAATTCCACACCTGAGAGTAACATTCCCAATCAGCTATCAAGCTCAACTCAGAAGCGAACCTTAGTATTAATAAATTCAACACATAACTTAAACCAAATTTAGTCTTTCTACGAGCTACGAAGCTCAGATCAGAAGCCAAAATATCAAAGACTCAGCCTCTCGCTGAAATTAATACTTCTACTGAGCACCACTGTTCACGATAGAAACCGTAACACCAACAAAATCTTCTAATAGGTATCTATACTCAGGATAGAAGATCAAACTAAAAGCCACATTAAGCGTTTTCCATGTATCCAATCCAATTAAATCCAATAGAGACCCTCCTAAAAGCACAACATTCAAAGAAGCTAAATTCACTTCTCTCTCACTTGAATCTAGTATCAGCTGAACATGATTCGTCTGACGAGCGATTATACTGCTATAAGAACTAAATCTACAACTCTCGAAATCTAATACCGAAATCGATAGACTCAGCACTAGTTGAAACGTCAGACTCTCTATCGAGCACTAATGCTCACGATAGAAACACAGAAAAACTATAAAACCATACTGAAAGTATTCCATACTCAAATTTAGCACGGAGCTGATGGGATACTCTCACACAATCATCTACAAACTAAACTGGAATCAAATATCTGCTAAAAGTGTACACTATCAAAACAAAAAAACAACCCTGAAGACCTTTCATTTCTAATTCAGCCTCTGCTAAAACAATTGTCAGCTAGCCAGTCCTTAACTGAACAGAAACAACCACAGTGGTTTTATCTATGTATGTGATATTGGATCAATTTGAGGAGTTCGGCGTTGGAACTCCTTTTGACGTCCCTCGCTTTGTAGTAAATAAATGTTCCAGATTAGATAAGTTTAGGGTACGACCATAAAAGAATTAAGCAAAGTTCAGATGCAACACGATCGCAAATTCATGCCAGCAACATCTTCTGTCAAAGAAACCGCAAGTGAAGTCATGTTGAGCAAACCTACACCCATCAGCACCAAAACAGTTTTAGTAGCTGAGTGTTGACCATTTGGACCGTGTTCGCAGGAAAATCAGAATTCAACACGATCCCAGATTCTGCTAGCGACATCTTGCGTCATAGAAACCGCAACTGAAACTATACTGAGAAAGCCCATGCATACTATTGCATCTGTTTATTTGCCTAGCTTTCTAAACCCTCGACATCATGAATCTTGTTCCTTTTCAATCTTTTTGGCTGGAGTTCTTCACCCCAGCGAGATCGATATAAGTAAAACTCTTGCGTTACAGAAAAGGAACTGGGGTTGCTTTTGGGAATCAGTGTCGAGGATTACTTGAATGCTGTCTTAAGTGTTCTCCAGATCTGGAGCAAGTTGGGAGCTTTTGCGAGAAAGAATGTGTACAGATATTTAAATTATTTGAGTCTCCATTGCAATACTGCTACTGAATGATATATCAATCAATGAGCAATTACCACATATATATCCACAAAAAATAGAAAGTTTTAGTTGAATTTGATTCCAGAAAAGTTTTTCTTTTGATCTTACAAGATAGTGTGCCAAATTTTGCTTTTATTTGAATTTTCCTTTGCGATAAAAGGTGTCTATTTCTTATAACTAAAGCAACTGTCAGCTGAGATAGCTAAAAAAGGTAAATAGCGGTAATATCATTGTCATTCCTTATGATCAAAGTGAAAACAGCTTAGAAAACATAGTCTGTCTCCAGACACTTAGTTGACCGTGGAAAGATAGAGATAACTACTTAAAGTTCTTATTGGATGCCATATCAAATAAATCTTTCGTTTGGTTTTACAATAATGTACTAAAATCTGCCTTCATTTGTATTCTTGTGTTTGGGCCAAAGAAGGTCTTTTGGAATGGAATAAATGGAGATTCATGAGCATCAATTTTTCTGAAGATTCATTGGTGATCTTGCAAGCAAAACACTGAGGTTTGAAAAATGAATTTGAAACAAAGATCGCTACTTGAAAATTTTCGTTATAAAGCATATACCCCAAGCTTTTGAAAAACTTCACGAAGTGATTCCTCGAAACCGTAGTAGATTTGTTGTTCAGAAACTTCAATAATTCTAGAGTTCGAATTGATCGAAATGTAAGTCTGCATAATTCTCTGTTTGATATCTTCGTTTAATATTTTTTGTAACGAGCTAGGATTGTTCTCGCCGATAAGTATTTGTGGAATTAAATTGAGGGTAGGCAAAGTATTTTGAGAAAGGAACGCAAAGGCTGCTTTTATTTTCTTTTTTCTCCTAAATTGTTTTTTTGGCTTGATCCCAATGAGCAAAAAAGAAAGAACTGAAAAAGCGATGTTAATTTCTCAGACGAAGATCAATCATCGATCTCTAAAATGTAGACGTTGGCGACTAGACTTCCTTTTGCAGAAATCCTTGAGTGCCATGTTGAGAACGGCGCCAATGCGACTCTAACCAAAACAGTCAGTGCCAATTACAAGATACGGCAGAAACCAAAGAATAATGAATTAATTAAACTGAATAATCAGTTTGGATCAAAATTAAACTGAAGTGATCTCAGATTCAGATTTGTACGTATATTGAGCTTATTAATTTGAATTTTGGGAACTTCTAGGTTTTTTCAGATTTTATTCAGAGGCAGAAGTGAAAGTTTGGATGAATTTTGAAACCTGACTTAAAAGTAATCAAAATGCTGGAATTAAGGTAGTTCTGGATCTGGATTCTAGATTCATGAGCTAAGACAAATTTAGGAAATCGTGGCATAACTGTTCAAACTTTCCAAAAAATCTTTGAAAGATTGAACTTACATTTTCAATACCGCCATTATTGATTTTTCTTGCACTTCTGGTTTTATTCAGAGTATTCAAAGAGCAGAATCTTCAAGTCCAGATAGCCATTTTATGTTAACCAATCTTGGTTACTTAATGGACGATTTTTGACTTCCACTTCATTTTAAGAACAGAATTTACTATTGCCTTAAAAAATTCAAATGGAAATTTTTAGAAGGTTGCTTGTTCCCTTCTACGTTTCTAGAAATGATTGTTTCTTATAATATCGATCGTCTCCTTGATTATTTATTTTTTTATGTTTCAATAAAAAATCCAAAGATATCTAAAGATGCCAGTTGTTTTAGAGTTCTGGACACTATTCTGAACAGCCAGATCTTGATTGGTATTTATTATTATTCTTTGGCTTTTAATTTGGTTCTACGTTTTTCAATTTGGACTTTGATGAGCCATGTTTCGGTCAATTATTTAATATCAATTTAGGCACCAAAAGATAACAAACAACATTTGCAACTTTTTGTACAAATAAACAATGTTAACAATAATAGGAGCAAAGTGTGCTTTATTTGGCCACAATCTGAACAGCTACTAATTGGTTGACAATTATCAAGTTGTAGCATTTATTATCCAAACCAATGAAAATTAAGTGTTGATATTTTTATTTTTTTTAAGTTACTCTCTCTGCTTTATTTCGCTTGATTTACTTCAATCCCCAGAATACTTTTGCACAAAAACTAAAACGTAACAAGTTTTCTATCCTATTTGTCCGAAACGTTCGAACAGGAGGTGCTAAGTATAGCCTGCCGTAATCCCATGGGGGCACCCTGAAGAAACGGATTTTTAGAAAGATTGGAAAAAGGATGAAAGTAAAATCGATGAATTCCTCATACATAATTTAGGTTAGTAGGTGTAAGCTGTTGGATGCGGGAAAATTCAACATTTACAATACTGTAGGGGCATCTTTTATCTTGGGGCCTGCAACTACGCGAACAAGTAAGTAGTACGGGCTCGTTTCCATTCAAACTGCTGCTGCGTTGCTGCCATTTCGGGGTTGTTACCCCCCTTTTTGTGTATCCATCTGATTCTATAGCATTATAAAATTAACTTTAACAATACTCTGTTGCCTTTTATGATGTGAATATTGACGTTATTGTTAGTAAGTGTGGGTTATCAAATGTATTACTAGGTTAATTGATTTTCGATAGGCATAAATACGAAATTTATAATTAATATTATGGTACTTCAAAGCGCACACTTATAACAATAGCTCGTAATATATTATTTCAAACGATTATTTAATAAGGCTGTAACTAAATATGGATACAAAAAGAATTATTTATTGCAGATAAACGAGGTTGGAAACTTGGGCGGTATTTCAATTTAAAAAACAATGTACTACTTGTAGTAAGGTGGTTTTTATTTAATAATAATTAATTAAAAATTAAATAAACATGAGTCACCTATAGAAAACTGCCATTAATAACCAAAACAATGATTCATCTTGTTTGTAGATTATTAGGTCAAAGCTAGTTGGGCAAATTTTCAAAATTGTTTTCTTCTTTTTCTTCCTTGTTATTCCTGTTGTCCTTTGCCATCAGTTAGTTCATTAATGTAAGAAGTTGAACTCAATCCGTTACTAAACCTCTAGAATTAGTTTCTCTAGCTTTCTTTATCTTGAAACTTTAGGTTTTACTTTCCTTTGGATTTTCTCTTGTCTTTCTTTCTTAAAACCATACTCGTGCTTGTTAAGCCGTCTTTTATCTACTAATTGATTAATTTGGAATTGTTTCACTTGCGATTGCTAAAATAATTATTCTCATTTTTGAAAATGTAGTACATCCTTTCAATCAATCAAACTAATTAAAATGTATGTAAACCAGCTTCGCATCCCTGTTATTTCCATAAAGAATAAAAATAATAATTCACCTCTTTTTATATCATCAGAAGAATTATCCAGGGTTAATGCAGCTAAAAAAACGCGTTTTCAGGTTAAAGTTCCATAATAAAATATATTAATCACTGTCATTGCCATTTTTGCAGCTTTAAAATTGATGGATGAGTAAAAATTTAAAACGGGGGGATTAGAGAAGAAGAAAACAGTCAGCGCATAATTTTTAATCGACGTTTTTTAGTATTCACGAAAATATTAGTCCCATTAATACATCCACGGCATAACTTTTCAATAAAGTTTGACAAAAATGAAAACTTGGCATGCTATAAATTTTTTAGTTTTCTAACTCCTCTTTTAGTTATTTTCTGTGGATGAAGCGGGGTCGAAGGAATATTGATAAAATATGAGATATTATCCTCAAACGAACGAGGGGAAACCGGATATACACTGAAGACCACGTTTACCCAGTTTCATTTCCTACCAGGGCGGATACGCAAAATTGAAGTGCTGCTGCATTTTATTATAACGAAGTGCTTATTTTGGTTTCTCTTCCTTTTTCGTATTATATCCGTGCTAGTCTGATCTTTTTTTATTCTTTCCTGGGTGGTCAAAGTTTCTTCAAAAGTGAACCTTTTCTATTTTATAATTTTGATGTTTGGAATCATTGCCTATTTTTAGAATGATATAAAAATAAAAGACTTCCTTTTTTACAAAAGATTTCATTGTTCATAAAACTCGAAACATGCTTTGTTACCTCGTGGTCATGGTCACCTTGAACAGGAAAGAATGAGCAGCAGATGTGAAAAAGTCGTTTTTATGGCCTTTTATAGAATACAAGGAGATTGTATAAACTATTAAAAGGTCTAGGTATTTAGGGCAAACGGAGTGTAACGAGGAAATGCAAATCTTCTATTATTTGAGTTTTGCAATTTTATGCTAGAATAGAAATTTCTTATTACCACTATTAATAGAATTTTTTTAAATGCAGGTGTCGTTAAGTTTTGTAAGTATTTTAATTCAACCTTAACAGGCCAAATTATTGTATTCGGATCCTGGCAAGCTGTTGGCTAGTGGAAAGTATTAATTTGAGTACCACGCGTAGGCACACGCTAATGAAGTTAGATTGTGCATTCGAATCTAAGAAATTCAATTAAGCGAATACAGATCTACTCTTGGTACTATGTAGTACATTGAATGTTAATTTGTTGTTTATGGACGGCGGTTAGATGACCATAGCCTAGTGAATGATCTGAAGGATGGTTCCGTCGCCTTTATGGGTTGGCTTACACTCGTCAGAGTTCACTGACGCATTATACAAACAAATTATGGTGAATGTTTATTTGTTAAGAAAACATTTTTCTAATGTACAACAAGAAAAAGAAAAATGAAATTTTTTTTTCAATTCCTGGAATTCACTTGCCCGTGGTTGCAAACTGGCACGACTCCTAATATCTGAAAACTTCAAAAGTGTACAATAAAATGAAAAAAACTGCAATGCTTCTTTAGAGCGAACGTCACCCTTTTTCCAAAAAGCAAGCAAATCCTAAAATAGTTGAACTGAAAGCTTCACTGCTCAGATCATAAGTCAAAACTGAAATTATAAACTCAGCACCTACTAACTGAAACCAGATTTTCCAAAGAGCACCACTACCCAAATCAGAAGCTACTAAAGATCATAAACTCGGCACAACGCTGAAAATTCAATCTTCTACTCAGCAGCTATACTCATGACAAAAAACAAAACTTCTTAACGGGTACCTATACCCAACATCGAGGCTAAACTTCACTGAGACTCAATTTGTTTAACTTCTTTTTGCAACTCCGGCTTGCTGATCAGCGGCCTTGAGTCGGAACATAGAGTGGGTCTCGTAAACAGATTTATTTACAAACCCAAATAATTCAGCAGTCTTAACAAATCAGAACCAAGAGATAAGCATGTAAAATTATTTCGAAGTACATAAAAGTCCACAAGGGCATAAAACAATAAGAGAGAAAAAGGAGGGGGAACTATTTCTGATACTCAAACTATAGAAGCTTTTCTGTACTACTTAATTTAAATTTCAAAACTTTTTGGTGAAAAGTCTAAACAGATTGTAGTGGTACTTTCTTTCGCTATCTTCCCTTTGGTATCTGTTAACAAATTGCGACACAAACCTTCTTGGTTATCAAAATTTTTAACTTACGAATAGAAAGCATGGATGCTCAGACGGACGGGAGCTGTGGACTTTATACCAACTATCTTAGCCTAAAATGAGTGGGATAACGTTTAGAAAATAGCACAGGCATATTGTATAGACAATAACTAGAGAAGGACCAAAACAAACTAATTGAACAAACTTGTCAACAAAAAGAATTCTATCTATGTTAAGCTGTTTAGAGTTATATTAAACGGTTTGGCTTTGATTGGCTTATAAACACTTCTTGACTCATGCCATTATTTTTATCTTTGAGTCATGTTGTTCATAAAGATAAACCTTTGAATATTTCAATCTCGATAGGTTTGTTACGGACAGAAATTTTTTCTGGACTTTGCTCACATCACTACCACTTTCATAGAACTCTACTTGAAAGCCTGGTTATTGAGTCTTGGTTTTAGAAAAATTGTGTCATTTTCAAACATTTTCTTCGAACGATTGTGAGTTCTGTAATGCTAAAAGGTTTCTATTTTATTTAGTAGATTTTATTTACATTTCCTCGGAAGGTCGAAACATATTAATGAAAGTGGTTTGGCTATTTAAGAAGATTGAGACCTTTCTTCAGAGTATTCTTAATCTCTGTTATTCTTTAAATAAGTAAAGTTTTACTCCTTAAGTGACCATTTGACTTTTTGACTTTTTTGAACTTACTTACTCTTATGCTTTTGTCAAGATTCTAAATCTAAACTTGATAGTCATCGATCTGCCTTGATTTAATCACCAAAAGAAACTCATTAAGGAAAATGGAAAAGACTAATTGGTTGATTCATTTGAATAGATTTCATTCATTTCTTCAAGACTTTTCCAAAATATCTATTGATCCGTACACTTCTGGAATATTGTTCTCATCAGTACTCACTAGAGTGCTATTCTTGTATTTCTTTTTTCCATCCTTCTCGGTTTTTAGCTTTTCCTTCCAGTTTATTATACGCTTTTCTCTATTATATTCTACTACAGCTTCCTTCCGTTTTCTCCTCGGTCCTCCCCTTCTTTTCTTTCCTTCAGGGATTCTCCATGCTGTGTCTTTAATGTTTCTCGTGTTATCCATCCGTTCTGAATGTCCCAACCATTGGAGTCTTCTCGACTTCACCACCGCATCAATTAGGGGCTCATTAAACAGTTCGTATATTTCTTTATTTGACCTTGTTTCCCAACCATCAAATCATCCACTTATCAGACGTAAATCATAACCTGACGTTCTCAATTTCTCACACGCAATAGAAGACTACAGTTATGGTTATGGAAAAGACTTTTCAACGAGCTCCGAAAGAGTCGTTACTGAATTTGTGAAGTCTGTCTGTCTGCAGTCAAATCTTGAAATTTTGATTCCAAATTTCTATTCTACATCAACTACTTAAATAGTCGCCAAAATTTGAAAAAAGTAACAAAACAGGAGTTCGTTGTGGTTATGCTATTCTCAGATTTATTAGAGGCTTAGAATCAAAACTGGCTTATTAAAATTAAGCATCTAAATGCGACATTTAGCAGGCGATAGTAAAGTACTTCACATCGACAGCGAATATTCAAATGAACCAAGCGTGGAATTTTAAGGTTGCATATAGTACAAGAAATTTAAAAGATCAGCACTCATCCAGGATCAATAAATACATACGATGACAAAAGAAAAGAATTTAGATTTGTACAAGTAAAAAAGGATAAAGAAGCAGCAATCAGTGCTTGCTTGCTACTTCTTGGGTTTTTACTATTTAGTGAGTTTTTAGGAAAAAGCCAATGGCAAATAATTTGTTGCATCATTTCACATAGTATTAATGAAGAAAATGCATGCAAAAGATCAAAATGGAATTTCTGATGTGTACTTTCATTTAAGTTCCATGACTTATTAAAACTTTTTTGAATTTAGCAAAATATTCCACTCAGTACTAAGAGATTCTCAAAAGATGCATCATTTTGCTTGTTGGGAAAAGTGATTGATGATTTAAAACCACTAGTAAACTAGTAACTACGAGTATAAAAATTTAAATTTATTTGGGGCTTAGTAGCTTGGTTCAAAATGTTGCTCAAAGTTAATGAGATCTTGAAGGCTTTTTTCATGGTAATCACTACATTTGACACGAGCTTGCTCAGAAACTAGAACAATTTTGAAAATACAAATATGCAAAATGACTATCGTTTGTACACTG
Organism: Ignelater luminosus; assembly: GCA_011009095.1. Taxonomy (NCBI): domain Eukaryota; kingdom Metazoa; phylum Arthropoda; class Insecta; order Coleoptera; family Elateridae; genus Ignelater; species Ignelater luminosus. The sequence continues at coordinate 105,286 of VTPC01090311.1, forward strand.
TTAGCTAAAAAAAAAGGAAAGTTAACTTTCAAGCTTATTTGGTAAAAAAAGATTTAACGTAGTGTAAATTCTAGTACATCAAATCAAAAATTAATATTTGTTACCGCCCAGATTATCTTTATTATTGCATTGATTGCACAAAAGAACTAAAACCATGAAGTGGTGCATCAAATAAAACTCAAAATTTTGATTCTTCTACTTTTCCTTTTTCTTTATCAAATGAGAAATGCAGAATTACTATTTAGCTCTTCAAGAAAGATTATTAGATCGTACCTATTCATCTAGGTTTGCTTCACGAACATTATGTTAAATTTTGGAGCAAACTTTTTTGGAACTGAACGTTTCTTTCTAATGGTTTTTTTGCACGAAGTTTGATCGTTTAGAGGAAGTTCATTTAAAAAATTTGTTACAAAAGCATTGAAGGTGTTAACTAACATGTTATCTTTTCTGTTCGAATGAACACAAAAGGTACTTAAATGAACTCATGCGTCGAGAATTGACCGAAGGTTGACAAGGATTAACTCGTTCTTCTGACGTGTGCGTTTGTTTACTTAAAAGCAACAATGGGCAATTCTATCCAAACTAATAATTCTAATTTTTTACATAACCTGAAGAAACCTTTGAAACCCTACATTTTAGGAAATCAAAGAAGTTCGGTTTCTCAGTTTCTACTAACTAAATGCAAGGCGTTCATTTCGTAACGGGAGAAAATAATTCTATAGACATTAAAATCGCTGTAGTACACCTTGCTTTTACAACCTTCAACCATTCGAATATAACCTTTATGTAAAACGGCTTTAAGATAGTATATGCCCCAAAAGAACCCCTCATTCTTCGTTAACCGGATGTTGAGCTATAAATTAGACAAACTTGGTCTTTTATTACATCTTGGCAAATGCTTCTCGGGTTGTTTAAACCTCCCCCCCTCCTTGCTTCTGTGTATTAGCAAATATACACAAGGGTGAAATTTAGTACTGCATCTTAAATTGTATTCCGGCAGATTGAACTTTCATCATTGAATATGAAATTAAAACCTCCTTGACCTATATCCAAAAATAAATTCTCATTTATTGAATATTACTTTAAATTCGAAAACCAAACCCTAATCACTTCTCAGTCCTCAGGCCACATTTCTGATATTTCACTCTTATACGTTCACGCTCCATTAGACAACTCCAGAAAGTTTTTAAAGACCTTTCAAAGATTATTTTGTTTTAAAAAAAAAAGGTCTTGAAAGAAACGACAGACAGCTGCATGTATTCTCAGAGCAACAACAAATCCATTTGTTGTCCCTTTAACTTACTTTATAAGACTTGACCACAAGCAGCGTTAAGGGTATTTTATTTTTGTATATCTCGTAAAAGGGAACACAAAAACCTCTCTAAGACAATAACAACAAACATTTCTAAAAGTGAGAAAAGAAGTGGATAGTGAATTAGAAAGCACCCAAAGATTCGTTTTTTGTGGTTTTACTGTTTACAATAAATTATGTTTTAGGGTTGTCGAAATTGAAAGTGGTTTTTTGTTAGAAAAGTAAATTTAAAGTTTCTTTTTATTGCCCCATTTATTGAAGGTCAAGTTTCCTTGAAAGGACGAGAGATGGTAATGAGTAACTGGAAAACATTAAAGGTGTCCAAAAAAACGATTACAAGGTGCGTTGTAGCCACTTAATAAAACGGCAATAAAAAAAATTCAATATTACGTATGTACTTACACCTGTTCAAGCACAAACTAATTTGAAAGTGCTTGTTTCCCTTCCTACACCTGTAATTTTCTGAGATGAATTACGGATAATTATAGTGTGCGGCGTGTTGATGATCTGTACGTCAAAAAAATCGTCTACACACACAAGTTCAGTAATAATAAAAACAAAGAAGTAAAATATGCCATGCGCTTTTTAATTTAACGTCGTCTATCCAATTGAAGAAGAAATTTATAGTGGTGAAGGAATTAGGAATATATTAATGTTGTGGACGACGGTTGATAATTCGTTAAAGGTTGATTTGTGTTGCATGATTGTACAAAAATCGAGTTTTATCGCTTAGTGTCATTGTGTGGCACGGGGGAAACCCGTTTCACGTCGCCATCTTGAATATTTATCGGGGGTAGGGTGCATATTTTATAGTAACTTAGCTTAACGCGCTTAAGATTAAATTAGAATTTACATTTCTTGCTCTGAAATTTTAAAGGTTTTGTTATGCAAAGGTTTTTCACTAAACAGCGATTCTTATGTTCAAGGAGAATTCCAACTCGGGATGAGACTATGTAATCTTTAATAATAATAAAAGGAAGAAAGAACTCCCATATTTTGCTTTTTTTCAGTTTTGCTTTATGGAATTACACAAGAGGAAACTTGGCATTGTTATCAATTTACAAAATAAAATACGTTTTATGTTTAAAATAAATTAGAAATTATTAATGCCTGCAAAACTTTACAACCAGTCGTATTTCTTGAAACTTGGAGGATTCTCCTTTTAAAGCGAAGTAGCTCAAATTTTATGGCCAGTTTTATTTGTTTATAATATGAGTGTATAAGTCTATCGATGGTTATCCAATTACATATTGTGTAGGAGAAGGAATTTTATTATTGTTTTGTTGGTCGTTACAATAAAGATTGTATAAAAGACGAATGAACCCTTCAACTAGTTAATTACAATTATCCAATTTTCTTTTTAACAAGAATTAGAAATATCCTGCGAAAAAAACTTCTGTTGTTATATGGGATTCTAAGAAATCTCTAAATGTTGTAATTTTTTACTAACAAAAAACTACCAGAATAAGAAAACTTCATTTTATTCACAATAAACGTTGTTTTATTTTCCACCGGAAAAAGCTTCCAAGAAAGTCTAGCATTTGTAAATATCTGGAGTGATATATGAAAAGCTACTACTTCTAAAGAACGAGGCAATAAATAAGTAAAAAAAATGTGCGAACGGACTTTCTCTGGAATTTTCTATATCCTTAAAGAAATATTCTCCATTTTAGCAATTCTCAAATGGCTGAAATGAATTCATGAGGTTGCAAAAGTTTCTAAAAGTTGTTTTTTTTTCTCTTTAGGTGTAGAGGTATACACCTTGATTAAATAGGAATGTTTAACCTTTTAACTTAATGGGAATTTTGAACAAGTTTAGGCCTACTTTACGTTTATAGTGTTTATTCAACAAACTTAAATTGATCATTCTATAATCTTAACTGGATCCAATGTAAACTGTTTAACACAGTCTGATTTAATCAAAGTAAGTTGGTGTAATAGCACAAAGACTGGAAAATAGAATTGGATGTTACTGGAAAGAATTGCACAGAACAGTTTTTGCAATCAGCAATGAGTAGAGAATAAAAAAATATCAAAAAACTGAACAAAATTATGTTTCGGGTTTTTTCGATCACTCTATATAATATAAGAAAGATGAGGTAGCTGAAATAATAATGATCTCAATCGAGATTTACCACAGTTTTCAAAACAAAATATTTATTAAATTTTCCGACGTAAAATATACAGGGAGTTTCGTTTAAAAAATCTATACTGTATGTGACACTGTTTACAGAACACCTTGTGTAGTTGAGAATAATTTTGGAAAGTACAGACTGTCGTTCTGTAACATTTCTTTTATAATTCTACAAGTAATGATGCTATAATCTTCCGAAAACAAACCATTGGGATACCTTGTATATGATACATAACTAGGTAGCAGATACTTTGCTTTTCCAAAATGGGGATGAAGTTTTATTAAGCTTAGTCTATTAATGTTTTCTTTAATACAGCAATTTGAGATCGCAACAGTGAAATCAACAGTTTCGGAAATTTTTTGCATCATAGGATTCGAATTTTCAAACGCGCCATATTTTATTGATTTTGAGCTTTGGTCGTTTCCTTTCAAAATCTATAGTGCGATCAAATGGATTTCAGAAGTAAGTAATAAGTCTGAACAAATAGTTTTTACCTTTTGGACAACTATAAAAGCGATCCGAACATCTGTTATCCAGTTGTGTCAAAAGCCTGCCAAAATGTACTGTTTCTTGCACTATGTTCACAGAACAAGATCTTAATGTATACTTAAAAGATTATCATGGATGTTTTCAGTTTGGATATTCCTAAAATGAGTTCAATTCATCTTTTCAGGGTCATCGCAGAATTAAAGGCCAAAACTTTCAGAATTCAATGGTCCTATTTACTATTCTTTTTTTCATCACTGGATGTTAGTACAGTATAGATAGTGGCTTTTGTAGGAAATATTCGAGAACTGTATCATAAAAGTATCTCATCTTTATCTGCCTTATTTTGATCGCCTACAATAATACAGTAGCCATTTGTTTTGTTTCTACCATTACTCACAGTTGATTCCTGCCACCTCCACCAAATTTTACTCTGGGATCTACTGCTTGTTGATTTTTTGTTAGAGTATTGTGCTCTTTTGTGCACTTTATTGATAGCACTAGTGTTTCCAAACATATTCTGCAAACTTGGCTTCTTTTCTTTTTTAAGATGCACAAAATCAAAATAAAGGTGACTTAATTTGATTTTCCTTTTATTGATTTGACATCAATAATTTAGACAATATGAACGTTACCAGAAATATACTGTTAATACTTCTTCAGACACACTGAAAGCCATCCAACGTGCTGCTTGGTCCTTCTTTACTTTCTGATTATCAGTTTTGGCCTTCAGGCCTAATCTTGAAAGGACACTCTTTACATTGATAATCGCACTGCTAGAATCTTTGTTTAATTGAAAGTCTTAAAAAAATATATTTGTGTATTGCCCAAAATAACCCTTGATATAACTTTATGCCAAGTTCAATTTCTAACGTGTGGAGCTGCTTTGCAATTCCCAAGACTTCAGGATTCTCTCTTTAGATTACGCCATTTAAAATAGGTATTTTCAATATGAAATTGAAAATGGCTTTAAACCATCCATTCATTATTCTTCAAGTTCCTACACGTGTAGATTATTTTTGCCATCTGGAGCTTTCCTGAACTAGCAGCCACTTCAGTATTATTCAATAATTACTATTGACTTCTTTCTATTTCTTTTCGCATCGGGGAGGCAAGGAAATATTTTTACCATTTGGCTGATGTCCGATCTCCCCAAATTCCGTATCATTTAGTAACTTTGATATCCAATTCAGTTACAGATCTTTAGAACAATACCTACTCATGGACTTGACATTTCAGAATTTTAAATCAGTCTTGGTAGTAAAAAGTAAGGTATCTCTCAGCCATTAGTCAACTAGTTGGTCATTTGCGATTTCGGACCAAAAAAAAGAGCTCGTTTATTAGTTGTAACTTCCTACATTCAAAACTCGTGAGCCTAGAGAACACGAGATTTAATAAGACACTATACACATAAGATGATATTGAAATAACAACCAGCATGTGTGGAAATCAACGAAAATGCCACCAAAGGTGGCCGCTAATTAGAGGGCCTAACCTCTCTATGTCAGGCACCAAGCAGGACTTCCGACGACCCCGATGATCTATATGGGATGAATGAGCGCCCAAGCAAGCCGCCGAACAGTAGCGGCGATGGGTGTAATCGAAAAGTGCAGGACGTAAAAAAACGGTTCCTTCCAGAAGGTTGTTGGTATTTGTGTAATGAGGACTGTGAGAGTGTGTATACGATTAGTGTAGTGATGTGTGTTTGGTGTGCCGTGGACTGATGCAGAAGCTGTTCCGGCATTTGCCTTCACCACTAGGGGAAACCACGGAAAACCCCAGTGAGGACAGAGTGGAGACCTCTACTACCTGTAACAAAGGAAAGAGCACAATCCTTGTTTGTGATTATTTGGAGGGGTTGTGGAACACAGAGGAAGTGAGAAGTGTTAAAATGTTTAGGGGTGTTGTCTAGTAAGTCCCCCAGATCTGGGGTCAAGAAGGTAGATGGCGGTGGGAAACTTGAATTTGTAGGTGACGTGATGAGGTTGGTGACCGGCAGGCGTGGCGAGAATATCGAGTTGAGTTTCTCGATGGAGGTCGATGGCTTGATGAACATATCGACCTTGAAGGGACTCGAGTCGCGCGTCTATAGGGGGAATACCGGCTCGGTAGCACACCTTCCCGGAGGGGTGAAAACGATCCAGACCCAGCATCCCCGACAGACCCGCCTCTATTTCTGGCGAAGGCTATTTTTTTGATAACGTTTGAGGGAACAGAAGCAGGGGTGACGACAATTGGTGAGGGGCCGGATGAAAGTTTTGGAACCAGCATGTCCGATCAAGAATAGACGTTTTTCGGTTTCATGTAAAGGAATTATCCCATAATTATTATTTGTTTCATTGAAATCGTTCTTTGACTGAAATGCAAACCCAGAACGAATCGTTGTCTTGAGAAAAACATCTTCTAACCTTTTAGAAGAAACTACCGAGAATATCTTGTCATTAATCCTGGTATTAGCCCAGTAAGAGATTTTAGCGCAAATTTTACCTGAAACATTTCTTAATAAATGTTGAAAATTCACAAATCGACTCCAACAAGTCTGTCCGACTGTGCTTGTTTAGGTTAAACTGAATACAGGAGTGCTTTTGTTTAGACTCTTTGATATGTTGTACCGAACTTTCCAAGCTGCTCAAGCTTTCAGTTGTTGATGTTTACAGATCTTCCCAGGGATATATTGAACTTTTTCGGATCAAATCAAAATCTATTTCAGTCAGATTCAAGCTGGTAGACCAAAAAATCTATAACCGTATGGAGAGGTCATAGTGAACATTTCCAAACTCGAAGATCTTCGTGAGCAGCAAGCATCCACTTGTTTGTACCACAAATATTTTCGGTCAGATCATAAATTGGAGCTTGCAATTTTTGACACGAAATGTAAATTCAAGAAGTGATCATTTTGGGAGACTTTTTGGTATGAGATATAAGCAAGCAGAAATGAACCTTTTACTGTAGGGATTTTGAAAGAAATAACAAAGACAAGGGTTCAATATTTTTTGATTTAGTTTGAGACTGTTACTCCAAAGATTCTTCTAAAACTTTGGGATCCCGTTTTTTCTAATGATGATTATAATTAATATGAAACTTCGATTTAGAAGATCAATTCAAATCAAACACTTATATCCCTATAGCATTTGAATATTACCAGATTTGATCCAGAAGAACCTACATCTTCCTTACTTTGGTGGCCTTGGTAAAGGAACCTTGTTAATAAAATAGTTACGATGATGGTTTCAATAACATTTCATGCATTTATAACCTTTGTCTTCCTAAAATTCCTTTATACAAATTCCTATACTTGAAAAAGAAGGAAGTTTGCAAAACTAGAATACAATGATATTGAGTGACGCAAAAGAAATTGTTTATGTATCACCCAGACCGACTTCTGCGTTACTGACATGATATTCGGTAATGTGATTCTTTTCGCAAAGACAACAGGTGGTGGAAAAATCTTACGGAGTCACTCCGATTCCTATCTATAAGACTTAACTGTCACTACATTTATAAATAAATTCAATAACGGTTTTACAGATTTTATAAATTATATAATCAATAATAAAAACGCAATTACGAAAGTAAATAATAATAAAGTTACTAATACTGTTTGAGTTTCAACAGTCTCTCCCAATGGATTAAACGATACACTTTATAAGTATATCAGGATTACGAGGGACGGATTTCGATGAACGTTTTTACTAAAATCTCAATTGTATAGGAAACCACACAAAAACCAAGTTCACAATAGAATAACGACAACAACCCTTATGCTATATTATATACTACATAAATCTGAAAACCAACCCATATAATCTCAAAATTCTCTCTATATATATAGTTATTCCCTATTTTCTCTTTACAAAGAAGCCTACGCTACGTTGATTTTAGATAATGATCTTCATCCCTTGCATTGGTGAACAAAGAAAGATACATCAGTTGTGTTGTGTGTTATATCCCTTATTTTGTTCACATTTAATACCATGAACAAACATTCATTAAGACTGTTGCAACACAAATATAATTTCTGTTTCATTTTTAATATAGAAATATATCAGTGACTTCTTGAATTATGTCTGAAACGTAAACATAAAGATCTTGTGGATCTCTTTTCAAAATGTTTCATTACGAAATAATAGGATTTCATATTTTGGGCTTTGTAAAACAAAATTTGTTTTTTGCCCTTTTTTTCTATGTAAATTGCACTTGAAACTTTTTATTGCAACTTCTATGGCCGAAAAAAAGATTTAGAACCGACACAAAATTCGCAAAACTTTTCTTAAACTTTTAAGTTATAAAAATTTATTCAAAGCGGAAACTCAAAAATGTTTAAGAAGATTAGGGTCAACGGAATTTTATATTCCTCCCAGTCATTTGTTTGTTTATCTAAAGAAAAGAAGTTGTAAAGCTGCGCGTTTTATAGCCAGTACAAAAAGAAAACTTTTTACAATAAAACCTTGGTGTTAGTAGCATTTCAAAAGGAATAGTTGTAAACATTTGAGAACAAACACTGCAAAACGTTTACACCCCATAAAATCCGACCTATATTTTACAACATGTACCCAATATCCTCTCTCACAGATTGCTCGTTCTCCGTCTATCGTATTCTCTCGCCCAGTCACAATAAAGCTGTAAAACGTTAGCCTTGAAGTTTTGCCGCTTTTATAAAACGGTTATATACCACCCTAAACTTGTGCCTAATTGAAAGTGAAATTAGGCAAAATTTGTCTCGTCACGCTTCGTTTTTCGGAGTCGAGTTACTATGCTGTTTCTAATGTAATTTTCTGAATTTTGTGCCATCTGGATTTTTCCAGGTTTTATGGACATGCCCTAAATTTGGTTTTATTTTTATAGGGTCAGAAAAAAGGTGAAATGAGTGATTTACAGTGTAATGACAACATTTTTAAAAATGAGTTTCTAAACTTTTTGTTAAATTGAAACTTTTAAATTCAGTTCGTTTCTTGCATTACGTTTTAATTAATTTGTTAATTATTTAGGGAACTTGCAATATGATCAATTTTCAGTTTTATTACGGGGGAAATCCAAAATGTATAGTGACATTCTACATTCCTTGTTTAATTTGTACTGAAAATACTGCTGCAATCTTCAACAAATTAATTAGCTAAAGAGATGTTTCTAGCAAAGAATTGCAGTTGTAAATTTATTATGTAGGAGTCCTTTTGTTGCTTGAATTTTACATTGACGATATCCTTGCTGATTATATAGTTTCTATCGATCGTGTACCTTGTAGTAATCAATCATTGCATTTCTACGTATCTCTGAATTTATTAAACATGACATTAGGTACGATTGAAAAACTGATGTTTGACATCTCCAATCTGTGTATAAGTGAAAATCTACTCTTTAGTATACGATTTGGTGCATAGGATTGTATTTTATTGTCATATCGCTGCAAATGCGAGCATCAGAAAAATCTCTGAACGTTGCCCAAATGAGGTGTTAGAATGGATAGTTCCTCTGAGTTATTGTTTTTCCTACTGTAATCCAAACAAATCTTTGCGTCGACTCATAATAGTTGATGACATTTCGATTCAACACTACACACCTGAGACTAATTCATTGTCAAAACAGTGGGCACAAAGCGAAAAACCGGTGTCAAAGAAGCAAAGTCTACATCATCTGCTAAAAAGGTTATGGTTATATGGTACGTACTATCAGTAAGACAGTGATATTAAAACAAAATGTTTCTAACTGAGTTGTATATATTTAGTAAACCTGAGTCAGAGGCTTGATAAAAACAATTGCTCAATAACTTTTGATAATTCAAAAATCAACTGCACGTGACAAGTATAACTGTCTTTCGCCAGTATTACAAATAGTTTGCAATTTTCAAAGAAAAACCATATGTCTCACTGTATGTAAAAAAATCCTATTTACAGTCATGGTCAGTTTGTAAAGTTCTAATATCCGTGTACACAATTTTGTTTGTAAGATTCATGATCTTGAACAAATCAGTTTCAAAGATTCTTTATGGGAGTCACAATTAATTTCTTATTCAAAAACCAACAATTGTAAATCAAAACAATTTTTCAAGAAAGTAATGTTTAAGAGGTATCACTGTAGCAACCGAAGAGTGAATAGGAATTTTTCCTATTTCGACAATTCAGAAACAAAAGAATTTAATTCGAATTTCACTGTAACTTATTAACAAGCATAAAATTTAGCAAAAGTTTCAAATTTAAATCTGCACCCTATGCCCGATAACAAGCAAGATCTTCGAAATTGAATCACCCTATATGGTCAAAACAAAAAATCTTATAGTAGGTAATAAATTACTAATTTCGTTAGATTTATAAAAAGTTTCATCAGATACGCTTACCTTAAGGATGACTTAAGCAATAATTTCAACAGTTCCTGAATTGACTTATCTTTTTCGCACTTTCACAATTTTTTAGAAACGACACCTTTTTGTTACGCGTACACGTGCATATATTGTTATTTCTTTATGGTATTACCTAGATTGATATATTTGAAAGCCTTTTTATTCGCAAATGCAGCTTTTATTTGTGATGTTGATGTTAAGGTAAAAAACAAAAACCCAAATACAGTCAATTTCGACAAAAACTTTCTTATTATTTTGATTTTTGAGTGATTTGCATTTCAGCAATTTCTTGCACGGACAACAAAATTAATGACCTAAAACCATAGGTAAAATCCAAAATCGTTAAAAAAATAAGGTAAATGTAAATCTGATTATAAATATTATCAAAGTACAAATATCACAAAAGCACAGTCACAATAATTTAAATAAATTAATAAACGCAAATTATTTTAATTTCGTCCGTTTAAACGTCCGTATCAATACGAAACCGCGCACAGACTGGATGATTTTCTTGAAAAATAGATTAAATTATTTGTTGCTGTTACCACCTGTGAGTTTCGAATTTTATCCATATTTTGGTTTTTATTTGTAACAAACTAAGAATGTTTCCAGATGTGTTTATCTTTTTCTTTATTGAAAGTGCTAAAGCCGGTTACACACTATACTTTTAAATGATTTATTTTTGGTTTCACAAATCATAGATTTCGTTTGTCACCTGTAAATATAAAAGTGTTTCTTAGAAATTCAGAAATTAGGAACTCTATTCGTCAGAGAATCGTTACAAAGTTATTTGTTATTGTTAATGCAAGGCCGATAGACTGCAAACTGAAAATATTCAAGACAGTTGGGATTAGCTACAAACAAATAGACAAAACTGTGTTAATTTCTGAATTTGTACTACAAGAAAAATTATTCTAATGCTGTAATAAAAAAAGGTCAAAATTGCTCATCTTTTGCTCTAATTTAATTCATAATACTTGTTTGATACATTGACCAGAGCTACAGAGAAAATTGCAAAATCAGCCACTTTTGATCAAAAGCTCCCCAATCTATAGTTTTCTAAGACAGCCATGTATCCCCCCCCAGCCTGCACTCAGTAGATGGGAAACATGGCAGGAAATAGCTTTGCTTTACCCAAAGTAATGCATTTTGGGCAACCTAACAGTTACCTCATATTATAAATTCTTTCAGCAAGTTTTCTAAATTTTATTCTACGGAACAGGGAATTTTAAAGCTCGACCATAGATGACTTAAAAAGAAGCAAAAGACTGAAAATGTATTTTCAAGAATCAAGTTTTGATTAAAAATGGGAAATTCAAGATCTCGTAAAAATGTTAAAGATAATAAATAAAATGTTAAAATCTGATCAGTTTTGGCATATACCTTCATTTTATGTTATGGGGACGCAAAGATCAGTAAGCAGAAACTTAGACTACTTAACGAAACGTCAAATGCGCAATAAATAGTACACATAGATACGCTCAGATGGCAGTAGCGCGATACCCACTTAACATCTTGCAAACGCTATCATTCAACTAATTACCTAGTTTGTGATTGTTGATCATAATGGTATGTATTTTCTTAAAAATGATTTTGTGTAATTCTTACCTTGTCTGTAATATTCCGGAAAATCAGACTTCTACTTTCTTTTCATTTCTGAAAGAAACAACTGTTTCCACTTCTACCGTTTTCTCTTCATCTGTGAGTTGCGAAGCACTTCTGACTTTTTAACTCTATGACAGAAAAAAGTTTAATAGAGAAAAAGTCGTGAAACTGCCATGAAATTAGAGAAATATAAATAAAACGAGGAATTTCATGGTTTTGCCTGGCATTTCTAATAACAGCTAAAATACTGAAGGTTCAAGACGTTGGGCGTCTTAGGATCCTCCATCTTGTCATTATTGCAATCCTAAGATGAATCCACATACGAGATGTGTAAATAAAGTAACGAGACTGACTTTTTATAATGTTTTTACTCAATTAAAATCACAATTCCCCATTGTCTCCTTCAAAGTAATTGCCTTGGCACACAGCGATGAAGACGATTTTTACACTCTTCGTAGCAGTGCTTGAACTTGGATACTGAAATTGCCTTCAGCTGACGTCCTTTGGGGTGATTTTTCAATTTTGGCAAGAGAAAACGTCACAAGGACTCAAATAGGGGGAATGTCGGGGATATCTGTACTTGTCAAAAATTCATTAATTGAAAATGCAATGTGAAGTCTTTCAAAAACTTCTCGGTAAAATTGTTGGTTTACCGTTTGGCCTTGAGGCGCAAACTTTTTGTGAGCGATTTCTTGGCATGTTTTCATTTTCGATTTGCTCATTCTTGCTTTTTTCGGCCTTGGTAAGCTTGAAGTCTGCCATTCCTGGGTCTAGCGCTTCGTTTCTGGGTAGTACTGAAAGACCCAAGACTCGTCACCAGAATGACACATTCCAGAAAATGAGGTTCATTTTCAATCTACTCCAGAAAGTCAAGGCACGTGTCTCTCCTGTTGTTCTTTTGTTCCCGTGAAAAGTTTTTCGGAACCATTTTTGCGCAGATTTTCCACATCCCGAATTCGTTGATCAAAACTTTATGTACGATGGTGTGAGTCAGATTCAACTGTTCCCCGATCATTCTGACTGTCAAGCAACGATCAGAACAAACTTCCGGATTTTCGCAACATTTTCATCAGTTATTGCAGTTTTCCGCTGCGAGATTCATCTTCAATCTGTTTTCTTTCTTCTGATAATGCCTTAAACCACCTGAAAATCTAGGCCCTTGACAAAACATTGCCTCTATAGTCTTGCTGAAGCTTTTCAAAAGTTTCTGTCGCACTGTGACCAAGTCTGAAGTAAAACCTTATAGCACTACGTTCCTCGAAATTGATATCACTCACTTTCAGAACGAAATAAAAAAAAACAGTTTACGAAAAAGATTTCTACGGACAACCAAATGACTCTATAGAGTTCAAATTCGTGCTGGCGAAGCATCGCTTGTTGACCCACTTTTTTTCTAAACCGGTAGTTCTTAGTGTTGCCACAAGAACCCTTCTGTCTGTTTTGGAGCCCCCGAGGTGATTCCCAATGAACCTCACGGCAAAAGCGAAAAAACAATTTTTGCTTAAAGATGCCTGACATGCTTTGAGCCGATTTGGTCGCCAATAAAAACGAAATGATTCGTGACTGACTTTTGCTATATTTTAATTGTTTAAAGCCGACGTTTAGAAACTTCGCTATTGGAAAAAGCCATAAGTTAACAAATGACTAAATAAAATGAGGTGAACCACAGCTGCAATCCACTGACAATAAATCTCCAAACTTGACAATGTTACAACTTTCTGTATTTTTCCGATTGGTTCTGACAACGTACTTCACTGTTATCATAACAATATTGTTCACCTTCGTATTAATGTTTCTTTTTTAATAAACAGGAATTTGTTTTTATTCAAACATTACCTCAGAAACTGTGTAATGAATGTTGAGGCGAATCTCGAATCGTTATTTCTCCAAAAGTGAGAATTACAGCAGGTAGAATAAAGAGTGCCGTTCTTTTTTTGATGATATCACAATAGTTGACCAGTTCGAATGTTGTTACAAGACTTGTTACGAGACTTGTTACGTTCACTCGAAACTTACCAACATTATTTCTGTACGAGACGGATTGTCGTATGTGAAACAAGTCCCAGTTACGCATCGGACTTTGAATAGACACATGGCATTTTGAAGAAAATTTTATGGAGATCTTGGAAAATTTAATTTGAAATAAGTCTGAATCCTGATTCCATATAGACCGAGACGCTTTATTCCAGTATACCTGAAACCATTGACAGAAAATCTGGTTAAAATATTTTGAGATGGATTCAAGTGTGGATAGACAAAGCCAAATCTTGATATGGCCGGATTCTCAACCTGTATTGATCTTTTCGGGCTTTGGATTGTCCGGATATTAGAGGTCTGTTTGGCTTCTTGGTGAACTGAAGGGGCTTGTTGATCAAGTAAAGTTCTTAGCGACGCCAAAACTTTTCTTACGAGTAATTAGTTTCCCTTAATCTTGACTTTGAGATCCGACGTGGTGTGAACACCACTCAACGGCTTTTTCAATTTATTCCTCTTCAAAACATACAAATATTAGCTTTTTTCTTTAATGCAAAACAGTTTTAGAAACATTGATCTAGAGCACCAACATCTACTAATCTAAACGGAGGCCCAAACTGGTCACGGCGTATTGAGGTTACAAAAGATCAACTGTTAATTTTTGAGGAGAATAAAATACTGTGTAATCAATCTCCTGTAGCTAGAACTTGCGTTACTCTGTGTGTTGGTTAGGCTTTTACAGCACTACTACTGCTTGCATAAACTCAGTTCATTGTTCTCCAGACTGCTGGCATTACAATTACTTATAATTTTTGCTTATTTACAACATACGTCCACTCGCTAATGAAACTTGATTTCCAATAAAGCTATTTGGATTGCTAATCACACTTTCAAAATTTGAGCTTTATTTTTTGAAAACCTTCACATTTTGCAAAATGTATGGGATTTTATATAAAGATTCCAAAAGTGATAATACTCTTGAACTTCAACAGAGAAGGTTTTAATTTTAGAGAAAATCCTATAATAGTCGTTTTAATGTTATCTAATATCTATCACCTGGTACATTCAGAATTTTCCTCGTTTCCGAAAAATGCAGTTTTTGACTTCTTAATTCCCCCCCTGTTCCTCATCAAGGACATTCGTAAGATCAGATGAGCTAATTCTATATTCAGATGTTGGATGAATCTGGAAAGACCTCAAAAGTGATAAAACTCATAAGGTTCAATAGAGTAATCTAAATTCAAATCAATTTTCTCTTATTTTTGGAAAATTCAATTTTTGACTCTGGATTCCTTTTCTCTTCATCATCAAAGGTCTGAAAGATCAGAGAATCTGAAAACCTGATACTATGTCTGAGGATAACATTTAGAATGATATCTACACCTTAGATTTTGAATAAATAAAACTAAATCACAGAGGTATTAAATGGAGATTGTTGAGGATGTCTTAAATATAATGGCAGCGTTATCAGATGTCTATTTTTCGGCATAACCTCAGTTTTTCTTCATATTCGAAAAATCCAGATTTCGATTTCTCACTTCCTTTTCTCTTCATCGACAAGGATTTTTAAAACATCAGATGGTCTGATGCTACATTTGAACATAGCATTAGTATTAATATGTCAATACCCTAAATGTGATAAAATGAAAACGCTTAGAGTTTAGCAGGTCAACCTAAATTACAAAAGGTGTTAAATAGAAATTTTGGGAAATGACACCAGAAATGTTTTAGCGTTATCCTCAATGTTTCCTATATTTTAGACTTTTTAGTTTCTTCTCTCTTCCTTATTAAAGATCTTCGTAAGTAGATGACCTGATGCTATATTTGAAATGATTTGATATCTTACACTTCAGAATTTAGATGGATGTATATGTTACCGGCCAAACCCGATTTCAGGACAAACTAGTTTTGCCTAGGCTAAACTAGTTCGACCTAGCCCCAGTAGGAAAAATTAGTTTAGGCTAGGCCAAACTAGTTCATCCTAATATAAGTACGTACACACCCAGGATAAACTGGTATGGCCTTGTCTAAACATTTTAGAATACCTGGAAAGGCAAAATAAATTGGTATTTTATTAAATTTTAATTATTATTGGTAAAATAAGATACTCCGAAATTGGAAAATAATCTTATTTATTAAAATATAATAATTTGTCGTTAAAGCTAATGGTACTAACAATTATGGTACCTAATACAAACAATCACAGTATCGATTATTATTACTTCACTTCGAGCTGTCAAAATCTTAATGTACTAATTGGAATCAAGTAAACTGAACAAAAAATACTCCGTAATTGGAAAAATAATCATACTTATTAAAATTATTAAGATTTGTCGTTAAAACTAATAGATAATTGGTAATACAAACAATCATAGAATCGATTATTATAACTACACTTCGAGTTGTCAAAAATTTTATGTACCTCAATTATTTATTTTTACACGGTGTACTTTGGTGGCACTTAGAATTGCAAAGTATCATTGCTTTCTTGCATTTGCATCTGTTCGTGGAACAGTTTTTTGTTGCAACTGCATCTCACAAAACCTTGGCCTGATCCAACTGAATGTCTCGTAGCTGCAGTCCTTAATGATATTTCAGAGCCTTGGTTCACATCTGCAACTTCTAAAAAAGCTTGATTGCAAACGTCGAATTCTGATCTGAAAGAAAATATATTACTTTAGAATATGAATGCTCCAAAAAGAAAGATAAATAATTTAATAAGAAAAAACAAAACCTGCAGTATTGTTTCTCAAGTACACCATGTTTGGTGCCAACTTTGTAAAAACCTTCGTCATTTGTCTGAAGAATAACTCCAATGATGTTTCTCAGATCACCTTTGCCTTTGTCAACATCTGGAGTCGGTATAGTCACATTATCTCCAATGTTGGCAGGTGGATGAGACTTGTCAGAAGTAGCTTTCATTTTCTTTGCTTGTTTAACAAGATTTTCTGCTGCAGTTTTTCTAGCTTTCTGAATTTCATTTTCAGATGAACAAACTTCGTCTTGGTTACTTACTTCTTCAACGTTATCATCACTGTCTTCTGTCAGATTAACATTGCAATCTTCTTCGATTACCTTTTTCAAGTCTTCTTCATCCTGAATATCTTTTATGATTTCTTCCGGCAAAGAGGAAGTCGAAAGTCCCACTCTGGGTTCTATTCCAAATAATGCTTTGTAAGGCGATTGTTTTATCCCTGAATGGTAGGCACGGTTTTTCCTGAATTGGACATATCTCAAGCCTTCTGACCATTTCGTTGAAACGTTGTCCTTCATCCAAGAACCTATCATATTCTCAATATCTTGATTTGCACGTTCAACGGATCCCTGACTTTGACTGTGCCTGGGTTTTCCGTGCACAATTTTGAGTTCTGGCCAAAGACTAGCTAGCTCACTTATGACATTATTGACAAATTCCCTACCGTTGTCAGATTGTAGAATGCACGGTGCTCCTACAGTTAGGAATATATCATTCAACTGGTAGGCTACCTCTGTCGCTCTCTTAGATTGTAATGCGCGTAGCAAAACAAATTTCGTTAGATGGTCTTGGTAAACCATAATAAATTTAAAATTTCCATCTGGTTGTGTCTGAAAATCGATCAGATCCACTTGGCACCTACTATTCATTTCTGAATGTAGAATAGGCTTAGAAACTAATCCCCTTTTCTTCTTTGTTTTCTTTCGATGACAGACACTACACATAGATAAATAGAGGTTTATCATTTCTTTTGTAATATTGGCATATTTTTTTGATGTCTCGGCTAACATTCTGTCACGGCCACCGTGGCCGACAGCCACATGAGCTGCGTCAATAACATCATAAAGTTCATCGGATGAAAGATAATATTTTATATTACCTTCAGTTCGCGCAATCAGTTTTTTCACATCCCCGATTTTTAGCACAGCAAATCGTTTCAATCTTCTTTGTTGTAATGGTGTTTTCTTTTCACATTTTTCTGCATCTTCAACTTGTTCAACGAGTTTCAAATATTGGTCTGATGATAACACATTATAATGAGACGACTTTTTATTTTCACTTTGTAAAACTTCCGTCAAAAACTTTTCCCTCCATTGTTTTTGATCTGCTTGTCGACTTGAAGTAGGTTCATCCATAGTGAAAAAGAAGTAAACTTGCAATGTACTTTAAGACTTAAACCTTTATTTTTAAACTGCAGCCACTAAACTAATCATAAAAATCACTAAATACGTTACGGACGGCTGGCACTGAGTGTTTAAAGCGACGTACGGGCGAGCGAAGAGCGGCGCCGGGCGAAACTGGGGAATTCCCGCATGTACAAGTCCTGACATGTTCGCTCAATTACTTTCGACTTAACAAAATTAGTTTAGACTAGGCCAAACTAGTTTATCCTGGGTATGTGCGTACTTATATTAGGATGAACTAGTTTGGCCTAGCCTAAACTAATTTTTCCTACTGGGGCTAGGTCGAACTAGTTTAGCCTAGGCAAAACTAGTTTGTCCTGAAATCGGGTTTGGCCGGTAACATATATACCCCAAAAGTGTTAAAATTCACGAAATTCAGTAGAACAATCTCAATTGCAGAGATTTTTAGCATTATTTTCTTACTTTCCTTCTTTTTCCAAAAATCCAATGTTTGACGTCTCAGTTTTCCCCTTCTTGCTAATCAAGGCTCTTTGTAAGATCAGATGATCTCATTTGACATAACATTTAGAATTATATGATATCGTGGGATTTTTGATGAATATTTAAAGACCCTAAAAGTAATACAACGAATGGATTCTAAAAGGTCTAAAAATTACAAAGGTATTATGTGAAAATTTTTGGGAAAAACTGATAATAACGCCAGATAGCGTTTCAGTATTATACAATACACATTTCCTGCCATATTTTCCCTCGTTTTTCAAAAATCCATTTTTCGACCTCCCAATTCTCTCTTTCTTGCTCATCAAAGACCTTCGTAAGATCAGATGATCGGATGCTATATTTGGACATAGCATTAAAATACAATAGAATATGGGAAGTACCCAAAACTGATAAAACAGATCAGTCTGATTTACTTTCTGTTTAATTAAACATCAAGAGTGACATAAATATTCCCGAAACTATAGAATCGAACAAACCGCATGTTTTAAGTAAGTTGTGTAATTAATGTAGTAAAGGTACCGCCGCAAATCAGTACCTTAAGATCTACGAACGCCGCACCGCCCCGCTCCGTTTTTATGTCGCTGTTTACTAATCTTTTAATTAATAAATGCAGTTTATAAGCCACGATTAAAAATTAATTATTTTATTATCTCGCCTTATATGTATGTTTGATTGATTGTAGATTAATTACCGATAGTTGACTTAATATCAATTATAAACAAAACGACGACAACATAAATATATAATTGCAATTAATAATTCATAGCTGCTATATTTTTTAGTATTTACCATTTGTATACGGCTTGACTGAAATGAAACCGATTAACTATAATTAATTGATTTATCTAATTCAATCAATAATATTTAGTTTTGATCGGTATCAAATATTAGATTATCTCATCTCGTTTCATTAGCTAAAACCGTTAAAAGCCGAAATCAAAACTACTTTTTTTCTGTGTGTGTCGAGCTAAAAAAAGGAACAATTAAATTTAATGAATACATAAATCGATAGAAAGAATGAATAAATAAATTAATACACATGAAGTTGAAGGAGGAAATTGGGTGCAATGACCAGATAGAAATGAATAAAACTTAAAAAGTCGACGAGAAGGAGGAGAAACACGGACTGCTGTGAGATTTTATTATTAAAAAGACAAATTTGTATAATATTCTATTTTCCTAATGCATATTCATGAGACTTGAAAAATTATTTTTAAAGTTTTAGATAAAATATAAAACCCGGAATTATTATGTAAAAGAAAAGTTTTATAAAAACACAATGGATTTCATGTTTTTAACAAGCTGGAATTTTGTTGTCGGAACTTTTATGATTTAAAATCTCTTTTAAGGAATTTTGTAATATTAAATCACCCAACTTCTTTTTTCTTGTTTTTGCTTCATCTTTGTGTGAACAACTCGAGAATTTTATATGACGGGAAGTTTTCTCTTACTTATAGGTAAGTAACGTGTTGTTATAGTCTTTCCGAAATTTAATAAAAATTAAAATTCATTCGGGTAGTAAATATTTATTTTATATTTTCTTGTTTACGTACTACAAATACTAATGGTTGTAGTGATATGCGCGTGAGTGTTTAATTCTTATATAGTTCACTAAAGTTTGACGACAGCAGGTGCTACATGTCACTTTTGATGAACTTCCTTGAAACTTGTACCATAATGACAGTTATAACACGAAAGCACATTTTAATGAAAGCCGCGTGCGAAGCTACTATAACAGAATTAATTTAAAAATAAAACATTTGGAGAAAACGTTTAACATATTTTTGATTACTGTTTATATGCATATACGGGGGTGATACAAAATTTTGTCTGTGATCCAAAAATAATTTTGCCTATACCATCTATTTTTTTTTTATTAATATTGTGTTAAGCACTTGTCACGTTTATTCAATGTCAGATATATCACATATCAAAATTATTAATTTCCATTTCTCACTAGGGATGTATGTAGCAAAAGGGACTATAATACTATAGAATTAAACAGAACTTAACGAGACCAAGGCAACGCAATATAGTACCTAGCAATTATTTTCCCCTGTTGACTTCCCAATGAAAATCTAATATCTACCACGTCCCTCATATACAATCTTCTGGGTTATATATAATTTTGATAGCACGGTACGTGCAATTTCAGCTGTATATCAAACTGTACATATTAATTGCTCCCATTATCCTAATATCACCCCTTAGAAAATTATTTATCATGAGTCATCTGGATTGTATTGTTTCTAATATGACCCACATCCCTATATTTGGTTTACTTACTACACACGTGTGTCTGTAAACGTCACGAATGATAATTACTATTATTAGGAAGAAAACATATGTGCTTCTCATGAATGTTTAAATGTTTATTCTAATGTTTCTATTCTATTCTAAAGAAACGCAGTCATTACGGGATAAAATTATCATTAATTAAAAAGGTATAAAAGAAGAAAATCGTGGTTACTTACTGTTATTTAAATTTAAAATTTCTAGTCTGTGTATAATAAGCGCGTTTTAAAAAGATAATTGAGTTTCATCTTCGAAACGGATTTGAAATTTTATTAAAGCAGAAAATTCAAATTAATGAACGACAAGAAGACAAAATAAATTACTAAGAAGTTTTAGTAGAGAATAAGTTCTGATCTTCCTTTTTCTCTTTAACTTCTAACCTTAAGATGATCAATTACTTCTAAGAAAGTTTTCCTAAGATGCAATTAGAATTGTGTTCATTTCGAAAACTAAGCTAATAAAGACTGAAATGTAGCGGTGGTAAGAAAATTTCTCTTCGAACAAGTGCATAAGTTGCAATTGTATAATCCGCAGGGGGTGTTGTTAATTGAAGTAGATTGAATTGGATTATTGTTTTTGAAAGGATCTGCAGACGACTTGGTTCAAGTGTTTTGGAGCGTAAGACTAATCGTTTCAATTACTGAAATCCTTACGCCCACTTGCTTCACTCGTTAGCGATTTGTACTATTACACTGATGACGGAGGGGCGCGTAATTGACTTATACTGGATTTTAATGAAAGATGTGAAACATATTTATTTTTAACTGACTACACACTCTCTTTCACATATAGTATAATACATAAATTTTGCGAAATGTCAAAAGAGTTTTATTGGGCATATGTTGTAATGTAATTTATTATTGCATGATGGTGGTACCACCACCACTGTACGGATATGAACGTAGAAGCGAAATTTAATTTGTTGCATAAACGACCCCATCCATTAAATTTATATTAGATTTATAATTTGACTTTTTTTCTTGTACATAAATACGAAAATGCTGAATTGCAAATGTCGTTGAAGCTTGTGAAACTGTAATTTTCTAAAATATTAATTTCTCAAACTGAAAACGTGTTTTGTGAAGCAATTTATCTTGAGAATGGATGTTTTAATAATAATAACTTAATAATTCTTTGCAACTTTCTAAATGGTTATTTTTGAATATTAATAACGAAAGATCTATCAAGTTCTGTCGGATTGATTTTATGAAACGTAATAAGACTTAGACTCTAAATTAAACTGCAAACAATTTACTGAGAAGTCGGGTAGATGTGATTGGTTTGTCATAAGTAGCCTTTACACACCACTTCTGGTACAACAGAAAAGTTGAACTGTAATTTTTATTATGTATACAGGGTACAGTTCCAGATTGATATTTGATTCTTCTAGTATGTGACCTTTTCTTCTTATTTGTATCAAATTATGCTCATACTACTTTTCATAAAAATTACTTTGACTGCCTTTTGCTTACGCAAATAATTAATTTGTAGTTATAGACCATAAATAATAACATTTAGAAATTAGGGCTCAAATTGTGATCAAGGCCAAGAAAATCTTTCCTGTTCAGCATCCTTTAACTTCTTTTAGCAACTCTATTTATGGCAAGTTATTGGGCTTAACTGATCTCGTTCGATACCGGATTTTCATTGCTCACCATTGAGATCTCGAAAACGATAATTTTGCTTTAAAAAACTGCAAACTGAAACAAAAAATAATTGTTCTTTTCTTCATCGTCATAATATGTCTGTTGATTGCCAGAAAAACTAGTAAGCTACAAGACCAACACCAAACCAATTCAAAACGTTGTTTATTTTCATTTTTAAACTCTCGCTGGTGCAGCACGAAAATTTGAAACTTGAAAATGAAAGGAGTACCAAAATAGGGCATGTTTTAGGAGGTAAGACTAGGAAAGACCTTGCGAATCTTCCTAGTGGACTTGAATACTCTAAATTTTATTATAACCCTTTTAAATGTCAAAATCGTCTAATTCATAGTTTTTTCACCTGTAGGCCTTTTATGGCCTAAATTTGTTTTCTTCGTTCATTGAACCTTCTTCTTTACAGCTATGGCGCGGGGCACTACAGAACTGAATGATTTGAAAAATCCCAATCAAACGAAAAAGCTGCTATTAATCCAATAAAATAAGGACTAAACCACGGAATGAAAGATACAAAGCTAAAGATTTGCATAGACTTTTGTTTTGACGTTCTGAAGACGGGCTGAAAGTCTCATAAGATATCGTGTCCGCTAGTCAAAATGTCAGAGGTCAAAAATCGCTTTTATGCAAATATCTAGCTTTCCATGCCTAGTATACCATTGGAGGTTATTACAGAACTTGTAGAACATAAAATTCTCTACAAGTTTATTTCTATGCATTTCTCTTGTATGATTAACCGTTTTTGGAATAGAGTGTGGACAGTATATAAAATATAATAAAATATTAATATTGTTATTATTTTATTATATAATAACTTTGTAAAGTGTACTATGCATCTGGTCCGCAGTTTACATAGCGCTAACCGATATTAGGCTGCGCGCTTTCCACTCTCCGCGCTGTATCTCGAAGAAGGTTAATCATACATAGAACCAAACTTGTAGAGAATTGCATGCTCTACAAGTTTTGTAAGAACCTCCAACGACATGTGAGCCATAGGAAGTGATATATTTGTAAAAAACCGATTTTCCTGACTTTTGACCTTTGATATCTTGACTAGCGGACACGATATCATATGAGACTTTGTATCTTTCATTCCGAGGTTTGGCCTTAATTTCGCATTAACAATTTAACTCGACTATATAATTATTAGGGTGACCAATAGCCAAGATTGTTCCGTAATGGGCCAACTACGCTGTTCTACAATCAATCAAATTGAAGAATTTCAATCTAACGCAGCAGCTAATCTGATTGTGCCATGGTCAATATCACTATCTATCAGTTCACCTACGGTGATCTGCAGGTACATTTCGTTCACCTGCAGGCCATGTATGGTCGGGCTTTGTTCTCAATATACTATATTCTGATTTATTTGAAAAGTCCTCATCAAACATAGAAGTTAATCTGGTAATAAGGTTGATCTATGATGAGGCACTTTTTCTATTGTCCCACCTACGGTGACCACAGTCATTTAATTCACCTGTAGGGCACGAGCAAAATCAAACAAGAAATCTGATCTGATTATAAAGCTATGTACGGACATTGCGAGGATGCTTCGCGAAGTCTACACCTGCTGCATTCCGAGGTTGCCTCAGCCTCAAGGCGAGCCACACGCGAGGTGTTTTTTTGACGGCCTCAAAAGTGCCTCCTTGCGAGTTTCTCGCTTGTGTAGAGATGCCTTAAGGTTCATTTTTACGTGACACTTTTGTCAAAGTGAAAACTAAAAGTCGCGTTGTCATGACATTTAATTTAATGTCATGACTTCAGTGTCACGGCATCAAAATTTTTTGATTTTTCGTGATATTTTCGAAGTCGGCTACAACCACCTCACGTGACATTAAAAGTCGTGACATTTTATGTCATGACAGTGTGACTCTTTGTTGTGGATGTTGTCACACAATTCAATGTCACAGCAGTTTTTTACTGTTCAAAATGGCGTCCAGTGAGGTGGTTGTAGCTGACTTCAAAAATGTCACGAAAAATCAAAAAATTTTGATGCCGTGACACTGAAGTCATGACATTAAATCAAATGTCATGACAACGCAACTTTTAGTTTTCACGATGACAAAAGTCATGATTTTTAGTGTCATGACGGTAAAAGTCACGTGAAAACGAACCTTTAGCGTGCCGTGCGCGCGTACTCCTCTGTTTCGAGTTCTCAGACAAGTGAACACATTTGCTTCGCACATGATCAGCAGTGTTCTGTTCTACCAGACCACCTAGGGTGTTCTGTTCCTATATTTCATTCATCTGTAGGCCATGTACGGTTGAATTTCTTTTTCTGTTGCGCTGGCCTACAACAAAATTGATTGATTTGAAAAGGCTCAATCAAACACAGAAGCTAGTTTGATTGAAAGATTGGCCTTTAGTCAAGAGCGCTTTCTACTGAGCCGCCTGTAGTGGCCTACAGTCACACTTTATTCAGTTGTAGTTTGTCTGTGGTCAAACTTTGTTCTCTTTACGATGACGCGCGCAACAAACTCAATGCAACAAGATCTAGCTGTAAGGTTGACCCTTCTCTAAGATCGTTCTCTATTAGGCTACTTACGGTAAATTCTAGTCACACTTCATTTACCCTTAGGCTATTTATAAACAAACTTAGTTTTCTAGTGCGCTGGGGCACAACAACATTGGCTTACTTTTATACTTCGTTAACTCGTAGACCATCTATGATTGAGCTTCGCTTTTTACGCCGCCGACAGGGAACAACAAAATAAATTCATTTGGAAAGTCTGAATCAAATGCAGGAGCTATTGTAAGATTGATCCATGGCCAAGGGCATCTTCTCCTAGGCCAACTACGGTGATTTACAACGATCATACTTCGTTTACTCTTAGACCATCTACAATCGAATTTTGTCGTCTACAGCTGTTGCCGGGCAGAACAAAATAAATTTATTTGTAAAGTCTCAAAGGGCTAAAGGCATTCTCTACTGAACCACCTATGGTGGCTTGCAATCATATTCTGTTCAGTGGTAGACCATCAACGGTCGAACTTTCTGTGATAGCGCACAACACAGAAACTAATCTTGTTGTAAGGTTATCTCACTGTCAAGAGCGTTTCCTATTGGGCCTATAGTGGCGTACAGTCACCCCTAGATCATCTAACGAACTATAAAATCGAGTTCTATTCTTCGTTAGTATTGTTTGAAGGTTTCAACATCTAGATGCTTCAAGATGGATGCTTGGATGTTTTGGCTTCTGAATTATATGTTAATTTAAGAATGCTCCTCTTTTACCTTTTACCTATTTTTTCTCTGTCGGCTCATATTTAAAATTCATGTCCGCCATGTTCTGTCTGTATAGCACCGAATTATTTCGTGGATCATTTTAATGGAGTTTGAGTGTCTAAGGTTATAAGTCACGCAATGATAGCGCAGTTGCTTTGTCCATGTATTTCTAAAACCTCTGTCAAATAAATGTCCATAAAGTAGAGCAGATTTTGGTTGGCTTTGTGTAAGGAGACCAAGCAGAAGTATCAACTGGATCTTTGAACCATTGATTTTAACTTGATCTCTTTTTAGTTCTGTAGAAAGATTAACAAAGTCTGAACACTATCTGTATCTCACTGTTCGCTGCTCATCAAAACCAGGAATTCGAAAAAATAATTTTTCTCTTACACTATGGTACGTTTTTTCCTGTTTCTTGAGAAAATAGAAATATTTCTGTTACTCTGTTCTTGTGTTAAATTTGGATTTTGCATTTTCTAGCAGTCGTTTTATATTTACCATCTCTTGACTCAGTGTAGTTAAAGATATGAACGAGCAAAATTTCCAAATTATTGAAGAATGGTCTTGAGCAGTTACTTCTTAGGAAATTTTGAGTTGCATTTTACAATAGTAAAATATCAGTTAAACTGACTATTGTGCTTCCATTAGAAAACTGTTAACAAACATTTTTTGTTTTATAGTGCAAAGCTCACGATTTTGGCAAAACATTTTGCAGTAGTTTATTGAGAAAGGTTTTTCTTTTTTTAGTGTATTTACTTCTGATGATACCTTTATTTCTTATCGTGTTGGTATACGTAACTTCTTAGCTAAATCGTTAGGAATATTATTCAGTCTTCATCAATGCTGTCTGATTGTCATACATCTTTGGCATTTGTTTAGCTTTTGAGTTTCTTTCTTTACATTTACGGAAAGACTATTGTCATACAAAGCAGCATTGAATTTGGATTTTCTTGATTTCAAATTAAATCAGTTTCTAACATTCCAGATTACATTAGTATTTCAGCATTTCTAGTAAATTCGATTCGGTTTTGAATTATCGAGCATTTGTTGGCTTAAACAATAATTTAGTTACTTTGAACCTTTTCACATCTTCTCTCTTATTTTCTTCCTTTAACAATAGCTTGAAACAGACAATAATTATTCACTAGGCACGAACTTAATTTCTTTCTAATTACAACACTGCGCTGTGAGATGTTACTATAGTGACGATTATCAAGTTTAATGCAAACACTTAGAGGTTTCGTGTCATTATCCACAACAATCGTTATTTCTGTTTAAAAACTTCATGAAAACAAATGACGCCATTAATTATGAATACAATACGAAGCAAAACTCGATATGTCTGAAGAAGTGCGACGTACGGAAGTCCCAACCACAATCGAAAGAAAACTAATTACAAAAAGTCACGATATATACACTATCATTCTATATGCCATAAAAAAG
This sequence comes from Ignelater luminosus, assembly GCA_011009095.1. Lineage (NCBI taxonomy): Eukaryota > Metazoa > Arthropoda > Insecta > Coleoptera > Elateridae > Ignelater > Ignelater luminosus. The sequence goes on from VTPC01090311.1 coordinate 132,374, forward strand.
ATGGGGGGAAAAAGGAAAATTATTCGAAGTCAATAAATTATTTTCTAGCTTTAGCACAAGAGCTATATTGGGGGGTGTCGAAGAAAAGCTCTTTTTTATATATGAAAACGTCATGAGAAAGAAATATTAGACTGATGATCATGTGTGCGTGGTTCCTTTACAAACTGAAAACGTGCTTTTTGAAGGATCATTATTTTTAAAAAGTTCAAATGCACTCCTGCGTGCATAACGTTTCACATGCCATAACAAATTCTTATTTACTGCTAATTAGTTATTTGACTAGAGTGAAAGGAAATTGGAATGAGGCTTATTATTAACGACACTCGCGTTTCAGAAAGGAAAAAAAAGAAGGGGAACATTAAAAGGATGAGGAAATTAAAATACTAATTTAAAACAGATTTTTCTTCCGATGGCGTGCTTTTCCTGCTAATTTCAAATTTCTCCTGAATTTTTCCTTTAGACAAAAATATAATAGTCAATAATTATTTATTATTATTATTATTAAAGTAAGGAAAATGTAGAATTCATAGATGTCGTTTCTTTGTTATTTGTGTTTCTCTTTCCAAGCATTAAACCGTGAAAAATATCGCTACGCTTTTACCAAGATTTATCGAGCTTGCTGGCTAAGAACTATAAAACCCTCAGACAAGTCGGACTACAAAATGCACGTGGATGTGATCGCAGTTTAGTATGCATATCGTGTTATTACCGGACCTCACACGCATGAGACGAATGTTATTTTCATACTTTTACGATGCAATTTACACTCTGGTTATAATTTGTTCGGTAAAAGCCATTTTGACACTTTAGAAATTTGAGACACTTGCTATACGCTTTCGCTTCAGAAATGAAAAAAAAAATTAAAAAGCGCAACGTGGACATTCATAAAAATGTATGTTATGCTTGGGCTTTAAGTGGCATTGCACTGAAAGGAGTCTTAATATAAAAGGAAAAGCTGGAGAACTTGCGAATTGGATGGCAGCAGCGAGAGTTCTCGCCTTTAAAATCGCCATTGCCTTTTTATAAATTTCTTCTCTTTGAGCTGACACACAACATGAAAGCTTGACGTGTGAAACGTTACCGAATTAGTCATGCAAAATGCAGGACATGTTTCCATACCAACGCTAATCTATTTGCCAACTTTAAGTTGTAGTGGTCCCCTTTTCTTCGAACGAAATTATATTCAAGGTCGAATTTTGGCAGCAAAAAGTGATACGATGATAATAACTTTTAAATTACTTTAGATACAATGCATAACTAATTATTTAAAAAAAAGATGCTCAGGAAATTCTATTGAATATTTAAAATTGATTGATGTTATAGTTAGTACCTGTTGAATATCTTTTTGCTTTTCTTTATAACAATAGACTTAAATCAAAAGCAAAAAACAGGCAGGCATGCATTAACTATTTTTTTAAGTTATCCGTTACACAGCGAGTGTTACGAACAGAAATAACAACCTGATGTAAAAGAACTCTGTTAACTGGAAGCTAATTATTGTTATTTTGTTAATAAAAGCCTTTAGGCCCACTGCTAAAGAGACCAAAACGATCGAACACTAGAAGTACAACAGAGATAAAAATTTGGAATGGTAAGACTGATAGCATTCCGAATTTGTTTAGAAAAAACCAAAAGATGTCTCAATTATTTTGAAGTTTGGAACTTAACGTTGTAGTTTTCAAAAACTGACTATATCGGATTTAAACTGAGGATTACTTGGCTCCTCTAAGTCAATTTCTACTGACATTGATCTTTATCCAAAACTAAAACAAAAATTCTAAAGGGATAAAAGAGTAGAAGAGCTCTTGTGTTTACTTAAATACTGATTGAGTTAAATTTAACCAGGTGCAAAGCGAGTGTTCTTTTGTGGATATTATCTGTTTTGCCTCAGTTTCATTTGAACCATTTTGCCAAAAAAATGAAGAAATTCTATAAGCATCTTAATTTTGTGCTAATGGAAAAGTAAAAGTTGATGGTGATTATGTCTCAGTTACACACACGTAGTATTTGAACTGAAGCTATTACGAGGGTGGTCTGAAAAGTTTCCGACCTAACAAAGATACAAGACATTTTTTCTGAAATTTTTTATTTTTCAACATAGTCTCCTTGTAACTCTACACACTTCTTCCAGCGATGCTCCCATCTCTGTAACCCGTCCAAATAGTACTCGGCATTTTTCTCTGAAAAATAATTGTTCACGAAGGTGATTGCCTCTTCATTTGACGAAAATCTTTGTCCTCCGAGCGCAATTTTTAGATGAGGAAACAAAAAGAAGTCGCTTGGGGCTAGATCTGGTGGTAAGGCGGATGGTCAAGCAGTTCAAACCGTAATTCGTGGATTTTCGCCATGGCAACCGCTGAGGTTGCGTTGTCTTGGTGAAACAGGATTTTCTTTTTCTGCAAATGTGGCCGTTTTTTCGCAAGTTCTGCCTTCATGCATAGTATGCTCCTGTAATGGTTTTTCCTTTTTGAAGATAATCGATTAAAATAACTCCATGACTATCCCAAAAAACAGTCGCCATCACTTTCCCAGCCGAAAAATCAGTTTTTGCTTTTTTTGGAGCCGGTTCCCCCTTTGCAGTCCACTGTTTGGACTGTATTTTTGTTTCGGGCGTATAATGGTGTATCCAAGTTTCATCTACAGTAATTAATCGGCGCCAAAACTCGGATTTATTTCGCCTAAACTGCGCCAAAAGAGCGTTGGAAATATTCATTCGAACACGTTTTTGGTCTAACGTGAGCAAACGCGGCACCCAACGCGCGGACAGCTTTCTCATGCCTAAATGTTGATTTAATATGTGACAAACACGTTCTTTTGACATGTTCATAACCTCTGCTATCTCTCCCACTTTAATTCGGCGGTCGTCTAGCACCATTTGGTGAACTTTGGCGATGTTTTCGTCGGTAGTTGCAGTTTTTGGACGTCCCGAACGTTCATCGCCTCCCAAGCTCTTACGGCCACGTTTAAATTCAGCAGCCCAAAATTTCACTGTGGTAAATGATGGTGCAGAGTTCCCATACACAGAATCCAACTCATCTTTTATTTGCGAAGGCGTATTGCCTTTCAAAAACAAATATTTAATGACAGCTCGATACTCGATTTTGTCCATTTTCACAAAAAAACTCACATCAACTCACTCAAACGACTGTTACATAAAAACTGCGCGTCCAAAATGGCTGAAACTTTGGTGAGTAACTGTCAACAGATGAACAACGAAATTCAGTAGGTTTTATTTACGAGTGCTGCCATCTTCACGTTGAGGTCGGAAACTTTTCAGACCACCCTCGTATTAATCTCATATTCACAACGCTTATATGAATTTATTACATTAGGACCTAAGCAAGCAATTAAAAAGAAGTTGGCTTAAATTAGGCTCATCATTCAATACGTGCTGGAATGAAGTATGATGAGAAGTAATTCTTGATGTTCGATAATGCCGTTGTCTCCGATCTATCCAACAAACCCAAATTTTCCCCCTAACTTAGAAAACCTTTGGATAAAATGAAAATCGGCTTGGATAATTATTTGGCAAGTGATAAATGGAAAACTATCTACTAGAGTAGCTCTATTAATATTGAGTTCGTTTAGAGAAATGGATCTTGATAAAACGGAAGCTTTCCGCTAGCAATAAGACAGCGCTTTGATTTCTGCAGCCAAACGAACGCGTAGTAATAGGTTGATTTAAGAATAAGGATTGGTATCGTATAATTTACTCAAAGATCTTAAATCAGTGCTAATCAAAACCCACGAAGGATCATAAAAAGAGAGGTTCATCCTTAAAAGTTCCAATAATACTCATTATAACTTTATTAGAATAAATAAGGCAGCATAATGTATTGTCAGGATGTAATTTTGAGTACTAGAATTATTCAACCAGACCTTTAAGATTCTTTATATATCTTTCCAATTGATGGCACTTGGGAAAATGAAAAAGTCTACCGTGTAAATTCAAAAGTGGTATTTGTTTTGATTTGAAGATTTGAATTTGATTTAACAAAAATTGGAGAATTTATAGCAATTACAGCAAATGTGATAACATAGTAGTTGGACGTAGTATCTGTTCTAGAGGGTCTATGTTTTGTACTGATTTCCCAAAGGTTTACATTGCAGTATTTTTGGTAACCTAAGGCTTTAGAAAGTATCAAAGTATCATCAAAGTGTAATGTTGTTGTGAAAATGCATGTTTTACTTGTTCTCCAAAACTCCATCACTAATCCTTCTTGGAGTGTTAACAATATCGGTTTAGAATTTCTAAATACTTAGCGAAATGTACGTACAACTCTGACACATGATTCATGCCGTCGGGTCATATTTTTAGGAGTGTTCCGACGTAATGTTTGCAGCAGTAAAGTGGAATGTTTTGGATTACTCAAACTTTTACATTATTATCTTCTATTTTCTAGTTACTCAATTCAATATGGATCGTTTAATGTAAATCTACACCATTTGCCATTTTTGACAACTTCAATTTCAGTATCAATTTACAACGCAAGAATTTTGAACTACATTTATGTATGAGAGTGCTAGCTAATGGGAACAGTAATGATGCTTACCGTCTTTACAGGGAAACATTTCTTGAAGAGACAGGATAGTTTTTTTCTATTTTTGCAGAACTAGAACCGTTTGAATTATTCCTGAATTTGAATTTAGAGGAATCAGTCCTGGTTCATTCATGATTGAATTCCGGCTCACTTCAGTCTCATAAATAGACAGTTTTCAAATGCTACGTACCCTGAACGTTGGCTTTTCAGATCTAAACCACATTTACAAATTTTTTTTATGTAGACATCTTAAAGATTTCATAAATATAGGATTCCTGTTCCCAAAATACACAAGTTCTACGAGAACGTACTAAACTGAATTCCCTAAGAATTAAAAACAATATAGGAAAATTCAAACGTGTACTCTTATGAAGGACATACTGAACATTTAATTTGATAGCTGGTTAAGCCCATTGTCTCTAAATCCAATAAAGATGTGATACTAGTTTTCTTTTAGACAGAGGTCTTAGCATTGCATTCATTCTGCAAAGTTCTTCGTTATGCGAAAGTGGCATTAGAACATCTAAACGTTATTAATGATTGAAAGTCCAAAAATGCTTTATGGTCAACGACAAAAGTGAATTTGTTAATAAAATAGCTCAGGAGTAAAAGGATGATCTGGAAGATGGAGTCCTTGCTAAAGTCGATGGTGTATATTGAGAATTTTTCTTAATGAAGTTGTAACGTAACCTTGCGTTACAGGAACTTTAAACTTAAAATTTAAATTAAGACCCTTTTTGATCTTAGACCGGCTAGTCTCAGAGGGTGGCCTTGAACGTGAGATAAGCAAGTTATTTATATAAGATCTGATGCTGATAAGAAAGACCAGATCACTATCGGCTACATGTGGTATTGCACCTTGACATCGTGGTGAACCAAATTTTATTCCGGTGTCCGCTGGATACAATAATTCTGTAGATAGAATTCATGGAGTGATTGGGTGCATCCAAAAATCCCAAACACGTGATGGCTGAAAAATTCAAGCGCAGCGAACCTTGCATGTCACCAGTAGGGTAGCTTAAAATTCTCTATCGTAGTAGTCTACGATTCCATATGAGTTTAGGTTGAAGCTAAATGTGAATGCAAGTTACATTATGTAGACCTAACCAAGTATCAAGGAGAAATAAAACTTTCCTTCAAGATTCTGAGGCTTTACACAAAAATTTCAAAGAATCTACCAGTGCTTGACACCCTACACCCCTGCGAGCAAAACCCCAACGTTTTCTCTTGTCACTGATGCTCGAATGAATCCCAGACGGAGAAGAAAGAATTCAACAGACGACCGCCACTCGGTTAGCCAATCACAAAGTCCACGTCCAAATTAGAAAATGTAACTCAAATTTTCCCAATGAAGAGTCCGGGCATAAAATATTTAAAAATTCTTCAAGTTTCCAAACACCTAAGCGTAACGCGTAAATTATAATTTCTATTCAAATTTCAGGCGAAAAGATGCAAAGAAAATTTGAAACAATAAGAAAATCTTAGACACAACTGATTGATCAATCATAGATTAAGATGACCAGAGACCCTCATCAGTTTGCTAGCCGGATCTAAAATTGATTGAACTATTCAGCAGTGCCAACACACAGCTGCAACAAATTCATTTTTCTACAATAAGAAAATAAAATAAAACAGTTATACTTATGTCTCTCTTGCAATAATAAATAAATACGCTAACTGATGATAATAATTAAAGAAACTAATAAAAGATAACCATATCTATCCATGTGACCTCACAGCAACTACAAGAAATCCTCTCCAACAAGAGAAAAGACTACCAAGATTCTATATCACACAGACAGAAGATTTAACCAATAGAATTTTGTAACGAGCGGAAAAATTTTATGGGGTACTGAAACTTTCTGGTTAGGTATAATTCTTTTTGATACCACAAGCAGATATAGTCAATTTGTTTTTAGTCTCATGCCTGATTATATTAAACATGAGATCAGGTTTTATGCTTCATGCAATTAAATCCCATCTTTCATCAGAAGTGTCCTTTACCAAATTCACTCAATTAGATTCAATCAATTCAAGAGTGGTTTAGTTCTAATCAGTTTTTCTGTTCTAACCGAAGATTGCTGTAGTTGCTTGTTATTGCTTGGAAAACTTCTGCTCCTAACGAAAGTGATTCTAACAATATTGGTTGCTCTAAAAACCATTCACAACACTACTACTTCTTCTTTCTTCTTTATCAGCCTGTTGCCATCCAATGCTGGATATAGGCCTCCCCTGTTTGCCTCCATAATTATCTGTCCTGCGCCTTTCCTGCCCAGTTGAATCCTCCCATCAGCTTCAAATCATCTCCCCATCGCACTTGTGGGTGACCTCTGTCTCTCCTTCTCAGCCAGAGTCTCCACTGTTGAATATCTTTGCTCTAACGGTTGTCTGTCTGTTTCAAAGTGTGCCACTTTAACGATGCTACGTGTTGTTTTACATCTATTGATTTAGTTTTCTTACGAATGTCTTTGTTTCTCATTCGGTCTTTCAGTTTAATGTTTAACATTAGTCTTTCCATGAATCTTTGTGTTTTGGCCAGTTTATCCATCAGGACTATGTTTGTGCGGCATATGCGAGGACGGGAAGTACGCATTGGTTGAAAACGAATTCCTTAGTTTCAATGGGAGCTTCAAGATTCTGCTTTGCCTGCCAAAAGTGCATAATGCTGAACTTATGAGTCTCTCAATTTTAGCAGTCTGGTTTGCCTTCCAGTATCTAATGATTTGTCCAAGGTAGACATATTTTTCGGTGCGTTTTATGATAGTATCGTCCACAATAACATTTTTGTTTTGGTTGGTCATAATTTTCGTTTTTTCTGTTTGGTTTTCGTCCTATTTTTTCAGATTCTCTCTTTGATTCTTCTAGCATTGTCTGTAACTCTTCGAAGCTATTCGCTATTAGGACCACGTCATCTGTGTATTTTAAATTATTAAACCTTTTTCCATTTATCATGATCCCTTTATCGTTCCAGTTTAACTTTGAGAAGAGGTCTTGCATTACGGTTATGTCTACTTGACCCAAGTAAATATCTTTTATGATCCTGGCAAGTGACACCCGTTCAAGGATGTGAAATGGCACTATTAGCTATTTGACGTTTTGGCTTAAACGTAAACCGTTCGAATACTTTCCAATTCGCCATTGGTCTCATTTACAGAGAGCAGTTTTAGTTTCGACCAGTTGTAGACCCTTTCAGTTGAGCTCTCGTTTGTTGGATTTCCTCTTGATTTTTGCCTTCGGAAGCTTAATTCTTAATAAGATGCAGATTTGGCTGTTTTGGTCTTTCTACCCAGAAATATTCAAAAGCAATCGTGTAACAAGCTATCTTAGTTACAAAACTCCAATCTTAAAATTTCTCAAACCGTGTGGGTATTTCGACACTCATTGTTTGCTTAGTCACCGTATGCGACGTATGTCACGAGTATTTATGCTCGGACTTCATTAATTGCTACTAAAAATTGTTTTTCGAACCGAACTCGATCAGTTCAGTTGAGTCTTTTCTGAAGATCTTGCAAGAAGATTTCGGGCAAGATTCAGCCTCTTATGATTTTACTCATATGTGATTCCAAGTCGTACAATAGCCTTGCACTCTGTGCCAGTATTTCATAGCTACATAGATAGAATATTCACTTTGTAAGACATTGTTTGATTTTAAATCCAGATTGAATCTAGCAAAGCCTTTACAAAGCATAAGATGACAGAATTACTAAAGTTGTCAAAAACTCCATCCCCTGGTTTAAATAATATGTCAAGCAAACTTCTCAACATACGGTCTGAATGGTCAGTGCTAACTAACTAAAATGCCTTAATGATCCAATTATTTCCTTGGATAACAAGATTCCTGTGGATATAACTTATCGTTATTCGATATTATTCGATAAGGTCTTGATCAAACTCATATCACATTTAGATCAAATTGGGGTATAAGACCTACTTCATTTGTTCATTTCTTGGAAATTGCACTTTTACTGTTAAATTTGGAAGAGAGACGTCTTTGAGACTTGTGAGAAGCGGAGTATCTCAGGGCTTAGTATTAGGACCAGTATTTGTTGAACGTGCTCAATACAGCAAAGGGAGGAGGAACAGAGAAATAAGAAGAACATAAATTTTGTTGTTTTCTTGGTTTTTTACTGTGCATCGAAGACTACCTTCTCAAGTGTCTTCACAGCAGGTACCAATAAAGCTGCCTCTTGAAAAAGTTTGATTCCTTTATAGAAACAGAAGCTTTTGATGTTTTAAATTGAAAACTAGGAAAATAAAACAAAATTGTAGTTATAATTTATGAAGTACGGTTCGCTTTTAAGAGATGTCATGCAAGGAAGAAATAATTTATAAGCAAACAGTAAATAGAGAGTAAAATTAATAATTTGGTTTTCTGGAAATAAATAATGCCATGTATTTTAAAAGGTCTTCTAAGCTAGAGAGTAAACATTGTTAGGAATTTATTCCTATGTCTCCTTTAAGTACATTTTTCATTAAATGAGCAATAAATGCAAACATTTATAGAGCAACTTCCTTCTTGGGCAAAGAATACACAGAAATTCCAATCTATTTATAATAAAACAGATATTTTATTGAAGTTCAGTTAACTGTAACTGATTATTTTGTAACAATTTATCATTCACCTGCAGCAAAAAAATACTTTGGCTTTTCAAGTTTAAAAACATCAACAGTAGGAAAAAACATCTGGTTTTGCAACTTTTTTTACCAATTTAACATGAAATCTCTGGATGTAAATAAATAAATAAAAATTTACAACTACTGCATATTCAATAAGTTTCTGTAAACCTACAACTTAACAAATTAATTCTAATGCGAGTCTCTGTTTTTTTTATTTACGTTATTTATTTGTTTTGTTACATTTTAATTAAAATTTTTCTTTTTGCAGTTTCTCAAGCCATTTTAATTTGAACAAAACGCCATTAACTTGAAGATTAACAATGAGAAAAACAAGATTTTGGAATTTCTAAAGTGTATTTCTTGTGGGAGTTTCTGTCTTTGAATTTTCTTTACATTTCTGTAATAACGTAATTTATATTTTCAAGAACATGAAAGTGTAGCGTGAGAAATGCCAAAATTCTTTTATACTATAAAATCCTAAAATATTTGGGTCACACCTAAATTTTATTTGCTTGAAAATCAATAAAAACAATAAAACTTTCACAGAAATATGCAATAATTTATTGTACGTTATATAACATATTTCAGATAAAACTGACACTTTTTGGAGTTTTCGTGTAATCGTATTTGTAATATATTTTATTCAAAAATAAATCTACTCAGGATTTAAATATGGATGTAATAAATTACACCAAATTCTTTATAGCTACTAATTTATATTATACCTACTCCACACATTTTTGCGAACTACTTATAAAGTTAAAGGTTAGAGCTATTTGCATACACCCACTATATTACAATATACAAAGTAATAAAATGTGTATATTGTCAAATAAAAATATGAGTCGTCTTATAAACATTTTTTATACTGATAATAATCATAACATTGTCGTCCATTTATATCTTCTCACACCAACATAATAACACGAAAAACCGCAAAAGTGGTCTTTTTAAAACTATTTTTATTTATTTTTCCACAGATTAGATAAGGAAGTGAAATTGTTGTTGACCTTAAATCTGTTTTAGAATATTATTTTAGATGTGAGTAAACTGGAATTGGGTTAATGCTTTTTTTTGTTGTATTTACATTGTTTAATGGCGCGAGTTTATACAAACACGTTTCACGTAAAAAAGAACAATGCGCTCAAAAATCACATCTAACTATAACATTCTAAAATAAGATCCAAGTTGTTGACTAATTTATAATTTTTAAAAATATCCGCAGGCTGTTAGAAAGTCTCTGGTGGTATCAATCTTTGTATTTTAGAAACAATAGAATCTTCAAGTTAGTTTATAGAAAAATTCTTCTTTGGCCAATTTTCCTTTCTACTATTTATTATCTTAACGAGGTCGTGGTAATTTCATCTAAATATAATCGAACTTGTAGTTTTGAAAAAAGAAAGTGTACTGGGGCATCATGGAAGCGATTTTTTTATAAGCCGTTAAATAGTTGTGACGCTTTTTGCGAATTCATAATAGTAAGAGAAGAATAGAACGATTACATAAGTGATCGCTGCTTTAAGGTTTCTCTCTCTTCAACTTTAACAATACAAGCGCATCCCTATTTGGTTTTCAGTCAGTCAGACATTCATCTAACCTAATTTGTTTGATAGCCTTTTCCCCGAGACTTAATTAAAAATATTTTGCTTCAATTCAGCCTTTTCTTCTCAAACCAAAAAGAGAAAAACGCCATCTTGGATTTTAAACGGAGAAATTGTAGAAAATTGGTTTTAGTAGGTCTCACTTCTTCTTAAATTTTAGGCTCGTACCTTCCGTTTTGTAATTTCTATCTCCAGTAGCGGGATTCATTTGGATTCCTCCCCTTAGCTATTTATAGCTGATAGAAGACTGTATAGGAATGCTGTTGTATTAAGTTGGTGGAAGATAAGATTGAGAGAGTTTATGCTCTTACCAGGATAAAAACATGACAAGAATACTTCTCCAGCTAATGCAATCTCGTCTGGTAGATTTGATTCAATATTGAACACTTGCACAATCTTTTAGCACTTTCCTGCCCTTTAGCTACTTAAATCTAATTTTTTACTAGAATTGAAATAAAGAAAGACGTTATATGTCAGATTGCCATGATGTGGAAGAGGCAGAAGTGGTACCAAGTGATTCAACACTACTACATTTTGCAGTACCATACTGTTACTGAAAATCTTCCCAGGAATTAGCGTCTTCTAAGTAAGAATTGTAAGCAGCACAAAACCTTGACTACTGTAGACGCAATTTGACTATCAGCGTCTCCGGAAGCTTGAATAACATGAATGGCAGCAGCTGTCAAACCTGATACCATATTGGATATCATCTGTATCTAGTTAATCATGCTCGATATCTTTTGCCGACGGCTCATCAAAGACAACAGTCATCTCTTGGTTTGAATAGTTGCTTTACACATATGACACGTATTTTCTGAAGATCGATTTAATTCTATTCCTCAAATAAGAATCATCAAATAGAGGAGAAGACAGTGATGCCAAATACTTCGTTACACCATACGGAGCATTCTGTGAAACGTCTGAATACGAGTGAGTTGGCAGTAGTCTACTGTCAAATCTCCACTCAACAAGTCAGTGAGGCTTGCTTTAAGATTTTCTTTAATGTTCTCAAAGTCGGATATCTGCTGGAAAAACAGAAACCGTACGCCATTATCATCCTGACAGACCTCATTCATGAAAGCCATTAATTTAGATGAGATTCATCAAGTGAAATAACATGAGTTAGTAGACTGCCTATCTGAGCTGCTAACATGGTCTCAATCGCTTTGGCGTCTAGTCACCACAGCATGCGTTTGAGCGCAGTTTCTATACTTTCTGCAAAAGCGAGGAAAACAGCTATCTAATTCGCCAACTACCACGGTCTAGATCAAAATACCGAAAATACGTTGCCAGGAAACGATCATTTCTTATTTTCTTTAAGATGCTAAGAGAGAGCATGCCTGCAGGCGTGTTCAGTTACAAATACAGATTCCATGCTAATGTCAACTTAAAGTATTGCAAAGATTTATCTAAAGCAGGATTTTTTCAAAAATGTTTATTTTACAATGAGTAATACCGAGCAGTGCAAACAGCTACCCGTAGGATTAAAATTGTACAGAAAGAATTTAACTTTACCAATGCATATATATTCATTCAGAGAATCAAGACACCTGCGGAAGGCCTCTCTGACGGCAAATACTTAGAAAATTTTTAAAAAAACTTCGAAAATCAACAATTACCCAAACATGAAGTACGTCAACTATGTCATAAGTTGCAATAAACACAATTTTAAATGAGAAATCTATTTTTCGAAATTTTTCTGCTCAAAATCCAAGATGACAGAGTTCTCCTAAATGAGATTTCTGGGATTTTACAGCAAGGGTTTCTAGTCTAGCGATCCCAAATTTAGCAAATTGTGACCTTGCGACATTCTGTGAACGTTTTGGAATAAAATGGAAACACTTTGAGTAAATTTATTACAGTATCCAAAGTTTACTTTGCATAACTATTGGGTGACTCCCAGTAATTGCATTCAGAATGAGTTCAAAATTCATATTCAATATAACGATACTAGGATCCTGTGTCTTTTCCACTTTTGCCGCTCATTGTGCAAGTGGTAAGGGTCCCGATACCTTACGTACTAGTTGCTAAAATTTCTATCATCCAAGTGTTTTTCCGACTCCTATTTTTCTCTGATGTTTCCCTCTTTGCAACTCTGATTTGATCTTCGTTTAGATATTTTATATTCAGATTATTTTTTCCGATTTTGCTTTATCTCCTTTTCAAGATCTCTGATTTTTGTAGGTATGCCAGTTGAGATTTCTGATTCCTGATCTCATAGATGCTTTGATAAACGTGAAGATCACCAAGAGCGTGAAGGCTGTAAAGTTGCTGTAAATATTAACGGTGGTTATAGAAGTATTAGAATGGTTTTGTTCTAGAAATTGGTTGCTTTTGCTGATCTAATATTCAAAATAAATTCGTGGAAAATCTTTTATGAATGTTCCAAGATCAAATAGAAATACCCAAGCAGCTTTCAATTTTGAGATCGCTTATCCTATCGTGCATCATCATAATTCAACAACAGTTTGTTTGATCACAACATGAATAAATGTTCTAAACTGAGCCTTTATTCTGACAACACTGACACCACCTACTATCCTTTTTCCAGATAAAATTGTGACCATCACTTGCTCTTGCCTCTTTTTGACATATCTCTCCTGATCTTTTTATTTAGTTGTTATCCTAGCTTTATGGGTGCTTGCTCAACTCTTTCCGGAAGGGAACGAGATGCATATAAAATGTAATTTTTCCACAATATTTACTACCTGTGATTGATGCAAAGTCGCTTAAGGGACGCAAGCGCCCCTCTTGCCTATAGAAGCAAACACGTATGCATAAGCATTAAAAGTTCTCTCTTGTCAAAGTTAATATTTCTAAATAACCAGTAAAGATTAAGGATGTTTGACATCAATTTGATTTGATTTAATTTTAATTAATATTTCTATACTGCTTCTCTAAGGCTCTTGAGAAATTTGCTTACGGCTTCGAATGACAAGATGCAGTTGATACTTGTGCGCTCTGGTTGATGAAGACTGATCTTAGGCAATTAGCCTTAATTCTCACGGAGTAACTCTATATTTGGTATATATAGTCGTTGCATCGTCTAAACAACTTGTACTCGAGATTTATTGAGTCATTCTAGAGGGCAACTGTGTTGATCAATTCCATGTTGAGGTTGAAATGAAAGAAAAATCTTAAAAGCTGTTTTTGATGGTATAACTTCTTAGCTTGTCAAATCTTGACTGTTTTCTTCAGTTACTATTTTGTTACTAGGTGCAAATATGTACGAGAAAATTGTCCTAAAGAACATAGCGAAAGTCACTTTTTCAGTCGTCCTATGTGCTCAATTTGTCTGATCTACCTTCTGCCGTAGACTTTACGCTTTATCTTTTCTGACGTTTCCCCAATGCATGATATTACTTTTCTCTATCTCTCTCTCTCTCTTTCTCTCTTCTTCTCTCCTACAGAAGGACTCAAAACTTTCCAAAATTACAATTTTTCTGCTGTTAGTTCTCAATGATAGAATAAGAACTTGTAGTTTTTGCACCGTGTTTTGTCAGATTTGAACTTGCTTCCTGTTTTGATCTGCTTTTCTCACGGTCTAGCGTCTTGTTCTCAGTTCCTTTTTTTGTATTCTTGTACAAGGTTTTATGATAGCAGACGAAATATTTAAATCTAAATAATACTTGATACAGTTCAAGTATTCGAATTCTTATGGTGGTATGGACTTTAGCCATAGATGTCTTAGTCTATTCTGAGTTAACGCTCACCTTGAAACTTAACAAGCTGTCGAAACCATTAGTTAGAAGCCTACAATACTGGCAAGTAGCAAACATGGATTTTTATTTTGTCCTCTCTCGCCACCTTATTACTGCCATTTCGTTTACACTTAATACTCACACTTTGCATTTGCTTTGCCGCTTTTCCAACGTCTAGCGCTTTTTATCCTGAAGACATGATCTTGACCTTTTTTCGAGCATCATATTCGTGTGAATTGAGTTGATAATCAAATGACGAAAGTGCAAGTGGATGTACTGACTTAACTGAGTCGAGTCTACACAAAAATGGTCTGACCAAAAGAAAAGTTTGTTACGTATCTCTGTGCATCTGATTCCACTCAATTTAATTCTGTTGTAGTCGGTTTGTTGCAGCATATGAATTTCCGAGCCACAAATCATTGGAAAGAGAAAGCTCAATCCGACTTTCAGAAGATTTGATACGAATTGTACTTACCGTTTTGTTTGTTGGTAGATATGTAACTCTAGTCAGGAAAAAAGATCAGTAGGCTAAATCTGACTAGTTTACTTCACCAATAGGTTTGGAAAATTTAGAAAAACTTCAGAAAAATCCTGAACGGTCATTTCTTATCGATGTTATATTTCAAAGCATAAAATACTTGAACTGTATTTGATAAGGTCTCAGTGTACTTTAAGATCATAATAATTCGTTATTTTATTATTAATACAGTGCAGCATTTATATATTCTTGACTTGGATACAGTAATTTGTCTCTTTGAGATGTAAAAATTAATATTATTTACGTAGTTAAAATGTAATTGTAAAGTATTTCTATTTTGATTGATTCAAATGCTTTGATTTTATTTCGTTTATCTTTGGCAGCAATTGCTAGAAAGGACAACTGTTTTTTAGTGCAGTTTCGACTTGAAAACAACCACATTTGCACTTCATAACACTAAAGATAATTTATGCATACTTCTTGGCTGTTATTATTATTTTTATTTGCAACAACAACAACAGCAACAGATTTAATAACATATGAGTTCTCTCTTCACGCCGACCGTATAATTAGAAAGCACTAAAAAATAACAGAAAACACAATACAACACACAATAGACTATCCCAGTGTACTTATTTGGAAACTCGGGGTCATTATAAATTCACGGTGATGGTGAATCATGTAAATAGTGGACGAACGGCGCTATTAAATGTCACTGGTCTAACAATGAAGTGGACTTAATGGACGTCCTATGCAAATTTATCATGCTCTTCAAAAACATTCATTTAATAGAATAGAAAGTTGATCTTCTTATACGTAAAGCCGCGCGCGCTTATGTAATTTTCCTCTTTTTTCTCCACTTCGTGTTTATCCCAACGGAGGCAATTTTAATGAGCAATAATCTTAATCCTGGATATTGCCATGTTTTCGTGCTTATGGTAGTTAAAATAATATGCAGTATAGCAGTATCTTTAAATATAATTACACGTTTTGCTGGTGCATTAAAGAAAATTTCCATATATTTATAAGGGTGCATAAATTTTCCAGAACTGTGTGATTATGTAAGGCAAAAACAAGAGCGATAAACTAACGTAATAAGCAAGTTCTTTAATGAACGAATGAATTTTTATTATGAAGTTAGTTCATTTCTAAAGATGAATTAGCTACTATAATTCTATTTCATATTAAAACGTAATTTCTAATAACTAATATGTTTGTGTTTGTCTTCTTTTCAGGTAAGTCATTACTGGCGTCGCCCGGCGTCGCGTGCACCCGGCTCGCTACTAGGACGTCTCATTAATCAGCTCTTATCACAGGTTTATCTTTATACAAATAATAAACAGCTCCACAGTTATGCGCCATGAATTTTCAGCAAAATGGGGACGCTTTGTGAAAAAGAGTAATACATTTATATCGTGTTGTAAATTGTATAATTCTGTTAAACATACCTAGTTTAGATATGGATTCCGTGACTCTTTAATAGAGATATTGCTACTAGTTTATTGCTTGCCGTTTTTGATAATTTAACGTGCAGAAATTATGATAAAAACCCTCCTTTTATTTTAGGTGACTCATAAATCTTTAAGTTCATAAATTTGAAGTGGTGTGATTATTATTATTATTATTATTTATTAAATAATATGAATTGTCAAGATGTTTGTGACGATGAATGATAGAATAGTAAATACTTAACGCCACTGTTATGCATTTATTTTTAGGATATCATGAAATATTAATAAGACAATTTGGGCTTGTTTATAAATAACACATGGGTGGGTTCGATGAAAGCTAATAATAATTTATTCTATTTGTGTTCAATGTAAATATAGACAAATTCTTAAAAGCTTAATTTGAAAGTAAGAAACGAATTTTATTACCATAACATGTCTTTGAATTTTCCTGCAATTTCACAACAATCACAACTAATAATAAATTCTAATCTTTGCGAAATTGTAATTCAGCTATATGAACATTTCTTTATTTAATTTAATTTAAACATTTCTAATAGTTTAATAAACAGAAAATTTATATAAGAAACGCTATCCTATTTTTCAGGAACATAATAATGTAAGATTTGAAACTGATATTAGAGATCCAAAGACTGTCGCATAGCCGGAGGTAGTAGTGTGTGTTTTTGTGACACAAATTTAGTAGAACAAATAAGTAGAACACCCTGAAAACAACAATATTGAATTTACGTTTATACATTAAAAATGCCCCTGCAGCCTATACATATAACTGTTAATCTAAACCTTCCTTTTATTTGTGAATTTGTGAATAAATCAATGATCAATATTTCTATTTCGGAACAATATTAAGCAAACCTATATAACTGAACACTCGAGCTCTCTTCATATTAGGGCATTGGCTACTCTTCATTAATCAGTTAATTCGATTTTGTTATGTGGCGGAACAGACATTAAAATTTCTTGTCTAGAAAACATCAAAATATTCAATAGCCATGCCATTTACACAGTGCTCTAAATTCTAGTCTAAATATTCACTACTACTGAAGAAAGAAGAACGACCAAGAAATTCCAGAGAAGAGATTGTAGATTGGATCACGTAATTTTCTACTAGCTCCAGAAAAAGTGTCAGGTTAATTGTACAATTGTCACCGGAACTTGATTCAGATCATTTTAAGAGATAGCTAAATAATGTCCCACAACCCTGAAAACAGGAAGATAATGTTCGACTGGCCTGTCTTACAAAACGAAGACTAGTCTGTGTAAAGGGTGTCAAACGGAGTTTTGGTGAATGAACATCTACATAGGACGATGAACATGATATAATGCCCAGTGGGCAAGATTAGATAAATTTTGAAATTAAGTTCTGAGACATACTTGGCTTTAAAACTTTGAGCAGTACCAAGGTTCACAAAGTTACTTGATACATTTAGGCAACAGCCACAACTAGATTAGTACTGAAGTAGTATTATGATTGTGAGTTGATTAGTGTCAGTTAACTTGAGAGATGCGCCTATATCATGTTATTAAAGCGAAGGTGTTGGACAAAAATCAGTAACAAAGCTGCAAATCAACTTACAAGCGACTTCCTCCAAAGTAAGTTGATTATTGGGAAAAGGCAGCAACTAGGATGTTTTGACAAATTACCAAAATAATGGTTTAGTATTTACGTTTCCAAGGAATTTTTTCTACTATATAATAGTTAGTCACATCTTGAATATATGATAAAGAAACTTACATGATATGAGCAAACTTTAACATACTGAAGCAAGTGCCTACAATTTGTACTAAATGATGTGGGAAAATTTTGAAAAATGTAACCAAGCGACAAGTTCATATCCGCGCCAGAACTCTAAGTAAAATCTATCACAGAAACAGATGTAAATATAACAGCCTGGTAGGATGATTTTCTGATCTTATGGAGAAAGACAATCACTTGCTTCGCAAAATTCCGAAAATTACCGATGATTTGTAAATTTAACTTTAGCTTACTATGGAGAATAAAGATGACGTAGAAGATAACAAATTTCAATCCTATACAGTTACAGAGATCCAGCGGAGAACAAGACTCCATCGTGGTCTGCCATAGATATCCCAATCAAGGACGAAGCTAAATTGAAAATCGTCAGAAGTGACTTGCTGAAGGACGAAGCTCAACCCTACATCAGATCTCAAATCTCAAAGAAGACCTAAACAGGAAAAGTACAATGGTGTGGTCCTAATGTAACAAAACTATAATCGCTGATTGCAATTTATTTAATTTGGAAAACAATCTTACCTCAGGTACATAATATAAATACCAACAAAGATAAACATAAATCAATATCAAGGGTTGAATATCTCTTTTTATTCTTGTCTACGAAGCGACGTTGACAGAGCTTGAAAAGTGTTTCTGGTCTGCATCACAATATTCTGTCTTTGGAATCATAAGCTTAATGCTATATGTTCTTCAAAAACGTTCCAAATACGCCGTCCCGGGTCATTAACAAATGACTTTAAATCCTTTAGCGACAACCGAACCAACAGATAGATCTGAACGGAGATACTATCTGTTACGTTTTCATAACACTAGCATTATTCAAACTAGTCTTTTACCATCATTTTGGCTGATCGCAAAACACGCAAAATTACTGCAGAATGTCTGCAATCTTGCTACAGAAGAGACCATGGTGTCCCCATGTGTCAACTGAAGCACCATAAGGGAGTGTATGGAATTGGAAAAAGTTGGTATTCAAGCAAAGAGCGGCAACAATACAAAAAGATCAATTTGAAAGGTTTGGGCCAAGTTGCGCAGAAGGAGCGCATGTAGCCAAGATTTAGATTTTGCTCAACAAGATGAAAGTAAGCGAACAGCATCCTCTGGAGCAGAAGCTGAGTGACCATAATGATGGGAGTACCCAGGTAGTTTGTGAGCATTTGTTTAGGCTCTAGGAAAAACTTTTTTTCGCCAATATATCAACACCAGTCAGATTTGCGAGTAATAATGTTACGACTCTTGGCAATGACTGGCTCTGAGAACGTTGTGAAGCATTGCATTAAGGTGGGATTTCGTTGCTGTGACTGATCGCATTTTTTCAAAGTCAAACATGGGCAAGAAGGTATACTCTGGACAACTATTTCCTCCAGATAAAAAGCTACCAGGATCTGATAAAGTACTACCGCATGTAATTGTAGGAGATGAAGCATTTCGAATACATAGACACCTATTAAAACACCTATTAAAATCTGTCCAAATATTTTCGTTTATTTGTAAATCTTGTTTTTTTGTATCGTATAATGCAGGATGCTGATGTCCCTTTTCGATTAATATATCGTCTTCTGTAGATGAAAACTTTTGAAAACTTGGCATCTTTTACTTAAAACGTATTAACTCAATTACGCTGCAGTTGCGACTATACTGCTCATCGAGCAGTCGAGTCGTGTCAATTCAGAACCGCACCCATTATACGTTTAAACGAAAAGGCCAACAGTAAAACACATAACAGCAGTACTTCACGATTAATCGTTGCAAATAATCGTTGCGTTTGATCGCAACAACGAAATCCCACCTTTAGTGTGAAAGGACCGCATCGGTGGCAGAGCGCGCAAAGTGTACGAAGTGCATTCTCGAGGCAACTCTACTCATTATAATTTTAATTGAAGTGAGCAATAATAATTCTCGGACTGGGGTTTGCCAGTACCCGAAGAATGACAAAGTAAGACCATGAGTCGTTTTGTCGTTAAGTGGCTTAGTGAAAGGTAAAGTTCGCTCATCTGACACCGCAGACGGTCTAGGAGAAGACAAGGTTAGACCCTACAATAAGATTATTATTAGAAGTGCGAAGTAAAACGTTTCAGTTGTGCCGCATCTGTGGAAGGGTACACAAAATGAAAACAACTTAATCTCGGGGCAAGTCTGCTAGTTACAGTTTAATTGAAGTGAAGAAGAAAAATTGTCGGATGATGGTTTGCCAATACCTACAAGTGTGTTTTGGTGAATGGTAAAGTCCAATCGTGGATCACCGTAGGTGACCTAGTAGGAGACGATGTCCGACCCCACAATAGGTCTATCATTATAAGTACGATGTAAGACATTTCTTCTTCGCTAATTAGTTTTAACTGAAATTCAAAATAATCATAATTCTTGGACTTTGGGCTGACAATACTCGATAGGAGCAGGGGCCGCTTGGTAGAATGCAGAGCTCTATTTTGGTTTAGCAGAAGGGGAAGTCCGACCCTATTATAGGTTTTGAATCGCAAAGCGGCTTCTGTGGAAAAAAGGCAAAATGATCACAATTCTCGAACTCTGGTCCTATATATCAATACTCAGTAGATGGCAAAATAGGAACGTTGATTGCAGAAGGTGATTTGGTGCAGTGGAGCCCGATTGGATGATTTTATTGACACATTCTGAGAAAAAGAAAACTGTGTTAGTTACATTATGAAGCTAAATTTGTCTATAACAAAGTCGAGAGACCTAAAGGATCAACCTACATATTCATTATTTACAGATTAGAATGACAAGATTGTATTACCCTATATAGATTTAGGTAGCTGGATTTTTTTTTAGATTTCAAAACGGACTAAATTACGCCTCAAGATCTTTGCAATTTGGTTTTCTTTAACTGAAAAAATCACTTTAACAAAATTAATTATAGCTTGTGCAACTAATGACTAAAATTAATTTTCTTAACAGTCATAATTACATATTCAAATCTCGTAAGCAAGGCCGTTGATATACGCAATTTCTCTAATAAATTACTTAATTGTTTACTTTAATTACTACAACCCCCAACTTTGAATTTCCTCATTCTGGACATAGTATATGAACATGAAATCAAAACTAAAAAAAAAAAGGATTTCTTTCTCACTTACATTATTTCTTGTTAGTTAGTGTAGGTAGACATCACATGAAGAAATGTGGAAGTGTAGACTTCATATACGAATATACATAAATACTCACATCTTGACGCTTCATTTACATAATAACTCTATTTTACGGCCGTGACAGAACTTCTTTCCTCCTTTTGGATGATGTTTCCGAAACAATTCTATAAATCGTGTAATTCGTAATTAACTCAGCGTGAAACTGTGACTGAACACGATAATTATGATAGAAGTGTCGGTGTTACTGTGGACAACACTTTTCATTACTTTATAGTACCTAAAGGGTATATTTTTTTCGTCGGTTTCTTTAGGCTTGACTGATTAATATTCATGAATGCCGTTTAAATAAATTAAGATTTTTTTTGTATCTCAGTTGTTGAGGTGGTAAAACGATACCGATCAATTAAATTGTCGAACTTTTTTTCTCTCTCTTCCTCTCTCTCTTCCTCTCTCTCACTCTCTTCTTTTTTTATAAACCTTTATTGACTGATTTTATCTTCTGTAAATGATTTATGCGTGTGAAATTGCTAAAAGGTATGGGATTTTAATTTTAAACAGTTTTAAATTAAGTTATTAAATGGTGATACAAAGAAGGTACACCTCCACGTACCTACATATATTTGTTTATAATTATTATATCATACCCGCCTTAATGTGCGCTTCATATCATTACACATTAAAACCATGTAGGATTCTCTATAATAATAAACGCAGAACTCAAACAAAGAGTTTTGTTGTAACAACAACAACCTTGAAGCGTTTTACACCTCACATATATCTAAGAATTTCACCGAAGGCGGTGGTTTAGAAAACAATAGGGGTCTAGATTTCAAATTAGTCAAGGTATATTCTGTTGTGGTTTCGATTTTGCTTTTATGCTGTTAGGTTATCTATATGTGTATCTACTGTATACACACTGTGGTTTTTATAAAAAGACTAGAAAATTAATGGCTTTTTTCTGTTCACTACATTTTTGAACGTAATAACGTTTTATTATTGTTGTTGTTATTAGTGAGATGATCGAATTCTTTTGGGTTTTTGTTTGCGCAAAGGTTGTTTAGGACGGAGGAAAAAACCTATCAATTTCCATTGTCAGTTGGTTTAACTTATCGTATATCAATGAAAAGATTATAAACGCTCTAGTAAGAAGATTGATTAGAAATTTTCAAATCACTTTTATTAGATGATATCTGGAATTAAATTTAAAAGCTATCGAGATGGGAGGTTTACTCTATTTATTACGGTAATAAACAAATATTTTAGTACATAAATTATCAGAGCAGAGAAAATTAGTTGAAACTAAAACTTGGAACAGAGAGAAACACAGATTGATTTTAATACATATGAAATCGACTTTATTAGATTTGTTAATAAAAACAGAGTCTACCATAATAATTAAATCTGAATTACTTCAGATATTGTATTTAAAAGAAAACGAACGGTGTAAGATTCTACACTTTTGTGAAATCAACTAACAAACAAAGAATCAAAATCAGAAATTCGGAAAGAAGCAACACAGTCTTCAGTGATTGATTCCAAGAACTAACGGATTGGATATTGTCCTTGTAAGAAATTCACTAGCTTTTTCTGCAACGAATCCGCTAGAATAAAAGCGAGCTAGTCACTATTTATTTTTATTTTTGGTTCTAAAGTCAGCGGTCTCTTCTAACCTTGGACTATCTCATATTCAAAAAGCTCGGGTTGTTCAAAATAGGTAGATTCCGTTAATGAAGTTAGTAAACTGTACAGGTGACCGATCTTTCCCCTACTTACAAATGATACGTACTGTTACACCTATCTATGGTAGGTAAGACTGCAACAAGAAATATCTATGACAGATTTCCAATAATTGCTAATAAAGCTGGGAATATTATAACCTGGACCAGAGGCGAGCAACTAATTGAGCTCGTTGCTGGCCAGATCGAGGCTCATTTTAAGTGTTCATTTCTTCTTTGCAACTTAGAGAATTAGAAATAATTTTAACTTTTTATAAATGAAATCACAAATAACTCTTCCCTTTGTAACTGTAGGCTAATTGATGTCTTATGATACCAGTATTTGGGGTTGATGGTTGACTTAGTAAATAAATATCAACCAGAATCTCAGTACCAGTAAGAGTATTTCTATTTTATATTCTTCTTCTTCTGGTACCATGCCTTAGGCGTTGGCAACTGCATTGTCTATTATTGACCGGTATCTATCTCTGTCGTAGGCCAATGCCGTAATTTTGCCGTTCAAGATAGGTTGTGGCAGGTTATACTTGTCGTTACGCAATATGTGACCTGGGTATTCAAGCTTGCATCATTTAGTAAATGTTAAGAGTTGTCTATTGTGTCCTATTCTTCTTAGTACCTCCTTATTTGTGACCCTGTCAGTCCATGGTATTTTGAGTATCCTCCTATATGTTCACACTTCGAACATTTCTATACGGTTCATAGTTTGCTTCTTAAGCCATAAAGCAACATTGACCAGGAGTAACATTTCGCGAATCGTTCTCGGCATCGCTTTGAATTTCAGGAAAGCTATTCTTGCCTGCTCTATCCTCTACTTTATTTCTAAGTCCGGGTCCAGTTTACTTTCTATCTAGCTTCCCAGATATTCAAAACGTTCTACTTTCTCTATAATTGAGTTTTGAGTGTTAGTTTCGTTGGCCCTACTTCAATCTTGTTCACTATCATCATTTTGGTTTCTTGGTTTCTTGCTCATTAAGGCCCCAACGTAGGCTTTCAGCATGTATTAGATTTAACATTTCTTAAAGTTCTTCAATTGTTTCTGCCATGATGGCTGTGTCATCAGCGTAGCGACCTCCTTCGTAACTGTTGAGGGCTGTTTTGAATATATTCTCGGTGTAAATATTAAAAAGTATAGATGGGAGTACACACTCCTGTCTTACACCTCTTTTGATATAGATCTCAACAGTTTTCTCTCCTTATGTTGAAACACATGCATTGTTCCCAGTACAGGTTTGTTAGCAGCTTTAGATCCCTGTCGTTTATATTCACCGATCTTGTAGCTTCTGTAATCTTCATTTGTTGGACTCGGTCAAATGCATTTTCATAATCAATGAAGCATATAACACATCGTTCAATAAGTCCCGAGACTAACAACGAAAATAACATTTTTTTTTCAAAAATCATTTTTATTCATCAATATAATCTCCTTTTAGAGTGATACAATCTTTCCAACGCCTTTCCAACATTTCTATACCATGTTTATAGAAGGATTTATCCTTTGCTTCAAAATAGGCTTCAGTTTCGGCAATGACCTCCTCATTCGAGCCAAATGTTTTTCCCTGGAGCATTTTTTTGAGATCAGCAAAGAGCCAGTAGTCGCTGGGGGCTAAATCTGGCGAATACGGGGGGTGGGGAAGCAAATCAAAGCCCAACTCGTAGATTTTTGCCATTGTTTTCATGGACTTGTGGCATGGTGCATTGTCTTGCTTCTTCATGTGCGGTCGTTTTGCTGCGATCTCCTCCTTCAAACGTACCAACAAGTCAATATAATAATCACTGTTGATCGATTTACCTTTTTCCAGGTAGTCAATGAAAATGACGCCATGTGTATCCCAAAAAACAGACGCCATGACTTTGCCAGCAGATTGCTGCGTTTTTGGACGCTTTGGGCAACTTTCGCCAGCCATGCGCCACTCAGATGATTGCCGATTCGACTCCGGAGTGAAATGATGTATCCATGTTTCATCCATGGTCACGTATCGACGCAGGAAATCCTTTTTATTGCGAGTAAATAGCGATAAACAGCTCTCTGAATCGTCGATTCGTTGCTGTTTTTGTTCCATTGAAAGCAATCGCGGCACCCACTTGGAAAAAACCTTTTTCATGCTCAATTTTTCATGAAGGATTGTCAATACGCTTCCAGATGATATCTGTGTCATTTCTGCAATCTCACGGACCTTTACTTTGCGATTTTTCATTACGATTTTGAATACTTCACTCACATTGTCCGGTGTAACGGCTTCCAAAGGCCTACCCGAACGTTCCGCATCGTTTGTGTCCGTACGACCACGTTTAAACTCAGCATACCAACGACAAATCGTTGATTTGGATGGAGAGGAGTCCGGGTAACGTTTCTCAAGCCATTGCTGGGCTTCTACGGTGTTTTTACCCATTAAAAAACAATGTTTTATCAACACGCGAAACTCGCTTTGTTCCATTTTTCAAACAAATTACAAAGTGACTTTACTCTAACCTCGATAACTCTGCTGTTTGTGGTCCAATCGACGTGAAATTTTTACACGTTTCATGTGAAGGTTCGCACTCTAGGGAAACGTGGCTAGTTTGGTACTACTAGCACCATCTCTGGGTTAGTCTCGGGACTTATTGAACGATGTGTTATATATTGGCCTTGTACCACCCAGTATCTCTGAAGGAGAGTCTGTATGCAGAACGAGGCTTCTCTTGTTCCTAATCCAGTCCTAAACCCGAATTGCTCTGTACTCATTAGTTCTTCACATTTTCTATGAATTTTTCAGTATTACTCTTAGTAATATTTTGAGACTGTTAATGGATTTTTTTTTTTATGTTTAAGTTCAACAATTTAAAATTATTTGGTAGTCTTACTCATTTGAAAGTGTGTATGACGTCGAAAGGTAGTATAGTGACATGATATCAGTTGAAATATTAAAAATTCATTTTAATTGAACCTATACATGACCCATTCTGCAGCAGAATAGTTACTGATTACGAGTGCCATTGTTAACAGCGCAGCATTTTAAATAATAACTACTTACCTTAAATTCCACGATCTACTTACTAGCTTTTCGAACTGTTTGCATTGCCGGAGATACAGGTTCTTTGATCCGAAAGTGTCTTCTGCTTTTAACTAACGCATGATATAGCTAGACACTACTAATCACAATTAATACTTTTCTACGTTTGAGTTAAACAAAGAAGAATGAGGAAAAAAGAATAAGAATGGGAAGAAAAAGAAGCAGAAAAAGAAAAAGAAGAAAAAGAAAAAGAAGAAAAAGAATAAGAACAAAAAAACCGGAAACTATTTTATGTGTTGTTTTTTCTTCTTTTGATGAAGAGATTTTCATGTGAACTGTGCTTTGCTTAAGAAGACTCAATTCTTGGTATTTGACTGGGATATGATCTCAATTTACTAAGCGTTTCACATTAAATTTTTATTCAAGTCCACAAGAGACAGCCCAAAAAGCTGCAATTCAATTTAGTGCCTGATAGTGTTCAGACGTTGCTTCCGTTTGCGGCCTCCCATTCCCAGTTGTAGCCCGAATTCAGCCTGTGTTGAAGACATGGACACTCGATTCAGCATCCTCTTTTTGCGCGACTCAATAGATACTCACACCTCGGAAGAAGGAACGGAGTATTGTTTTCAGTTAGTAGACCTGAGATCCCCAAAATCCCCCTGGTCCAAAGCCACAGTCTAATTTTACTCATAGCAACCACTACCGAGTTTCACCACCACAGCGTGCGTGTGCGAATGGGTGGTCCTGTGATAGGCCTTTTTAAAGTTTTATGGGTGTAAAGATGTTAACAGTTTAACAGGGTGTATCATACTTACGCGTTTAGCTACTTATTTACGTAATGAATTCAATGCAGGGAAAGTAAAACAAGAAGACCCGAATTCTCCTCGTGAAGCTAAATAGGAAATTGGTATTACAAATAATGTCTAATGGAATTCTCCTAATGTTTTTCCTTTTTAAACCCCTCTTTCTAGACTGAAAACCATGTTTAGACTAGTTCATCCAGAAGCAGATCGAAGAACAAATTTTCTTATTTGGTATCATGTTGATCATACAAAGACCCAAGACAAATGTTGGACTTGCTTGATCTTGGTTATTGTTATCGTAAGTGTCTAAAAATCCACGCAGAATTTTCTGCTACGGTCAATTATCTTAAGTATGCTCAGACTGCAGTTTGCACAAAAGTCAGCTGACACTACCGTTTGTCAAAATTTTAGCTAAAAAGTTTGGTGCAGTTGATTGCTATTGTTCGGATAAATTGACGCTACAATATGTAGAATGTCAAGGTGGTGAGGAAACTATTTATAATAACATGTAAGTATGAGTTGTAAATAGTAAATGATCACGAGTAGGTCTTGATGATATTGAGTGGCGTCCCACCTTGAAAACCAGTCATTCGAGTACTTCAATTACTTCAACTGCTTCCGTCTCCAACTGTTGTTTCACAAATGCAATGGCAGACTCCACCTCCGAACTAACTATTGCTACAGTCATCATCGTCATCAATGCGGCATGGTATGTTCGTTATAAAAATCTGCCTAAGCCCAAACTAAAAGGTATTGCTAGAATACACTTTTACTTATAGTTTGGAAGGCTGGGTTATTTAATTATTTTACCAACCAGATCATTTAGACAATCTTTGTCGCGATTTCAAGTGTAGAAATTGTTTTTGGGACATTCATTGTATTTCCATGTTATGGAAAATGTGTATTTTAATGCACAACGTTAAATTTTGAATTCAAAACCTTTTCGGCTCTTGCACTATGACCTCTAACGTTTGAGGCTAAATGGTAACTGAAAACTATAGAAGAATTGTACATGTACAGTCAACTCATAAAGTAATGCCGCAAAATACTTTGGATTTTGCTGTATATCATCTGTACTAAGGGCGATTTTTGAATTTTCTGTTTGTTTGTTCATTTGACTTGAATGTGAACTAACTGTTCGAAGGTCATGATCGACTTATTCAAAAATTTAGTTCATTTAGAATCTGATGTATTAATTAATTGCAAATGTTTATCGTCGAAATATAATAAACAAACCCACTAGATATTGACAAAGTTTTATATAAAAATCAATTGCAGCAAGCTAATTATAATAATCTAGTAAAGCAGAAACCAAAGAGAAATCTTGCAACATTCTACATAAAAGAATTTCGTTGTACCCCCCAGTTATGTCTAACATGTATTGCGTAAGTAATTAATTTCTCAAACTATCCGTCATCTAAAATTGGCTGTTATTTTGGGTCTTGCATTAATAAACCTTCTTTATTAACAGTATTCATTCAACATACACAAGACCATTCTGTATACACATGGATGAACAAATCATGTGCTTATTTAGAGATTTCGACGAACTCCTGCAAAACTATTAATCTTTACAAAAAAAAGGCCCTGGTCGTTTCCTTCTTAAAAACGAGGAATAATTAATGATACCAACCACATCCTTATATGCATGTAGTACGTATTTAAAAATAATTACTGTTGATTATCTGAGTGAGTGTGTTAATGATTTCAACACAATATCCTCTACTTCAACAAGTTGGTAAAACTATCTACCCAAAATTCAAAACGGGTAAGTAAAGAAAATTTGTTAAAACTATCAAACAACGCCAGTATTCAGCTGCTTTTATATCCACACTGTTGACATAGACTAATAGAAAGCTTTAGGACGTGACGTTTATATTTATGTTTGAAAAGTGTGCTCAGCTGGTCACACATGTAGTGAAATAACAAAAGTCTTCTTCCTCCTCCCTCGTTAATTATAAGTTACATATTATAACGCATAAAAGTGTTTTTCTGATTTTATTTTAATTTTTCTTCGTTTTCAGCTAAAACACGTCCCATTTTTCATTTACTCTCCCACCAAAAACTAATCTTCAGCAATTTTCTAAGGGAAATTAAAGAATATTTCACGTTTACCACGCAAATCTCCTTCTGAAATATAAAAATGCACCGGTGTTTTGTTCCTTAGGGGTATTAACGAGAAAATAATGAGTACGTTGTTAATCTAACTTGTGCACGTGTTAGGAAAAATGAACTGCAGGATATGAGAACGATTTTTATTCCATACACCCTTTAAATTAGGCGTGTTTTTCTTTTTTCACATTGTTGCAAAAGAAAGTCATTTTGAGTCGTTGACATTTTAAAAAAAATATCCAACGTTTACGTTTTCAAATTTCCTTTAATTACCTTATCTCGTTAGGGCGGGTCTGACCAACCCATTTGTTGTACCGATTTCGGTATCTCAACATCGTTTTAACGAAACCCCAGAATCAAAATAAAACAAAATGCTAAAACGGTTCATTAAAATTAAATTTATCAGTTTAAATTGGTATTTTTTTTATTGTTTTTAATAGAAATGGAAAATTGATATCTAAATGCTTTGTGATGATGATATTTGGATATAATTAACTACCACTGGGTACTGTGTATGTTTGTAATCCCCAGAAAGAAATTGCATGCTTGTTAATAAAAAACAATAAAATGTTGTTTTAATTCTGTAATGGATAATACACACGCAATCCAAATAAAAAAAGTATATCTCTGGACCTTTTTAAACTCAACATTGTGTTGTAAAATAATAGCAGTAATTTTATAAATGTTTTTGTTTTTGCGGTCAATATTATAAAAATAAAATTATCTTTTGGTTTCCATCTATTAACATTAAAATCAGGCACGCTTAGAATATTAATTAAATTTTTTTTAAAAAAAACCAAAAATCTGCAAAACCAGCGGATGAAGATACAAAAAGCATAATTCTAAGAATTTGTGACCAAAATATTTTTATTCAATATCAGAATTTCCAAAATTCTTTATTTTTTGAAGATATGTGTGTTTTGGTTTTGGTTACATTTACAGTACGAAATTAACAGTCTTCAATATGGTTGCCCAAAATGAGGACAAAAACCTTTAAAAGACTTTCATTTTTGAAAACTTAAATTTCTAGTCTTAGAATAAGCTTGGGATAAAAGATCGAAGTGTAGCAGTTCAAAGTCGCAACTAATAATGACGGGCCAAAATATGGTTTTTAAAGATGACCAGCAAAAACTTTTAGTGACTTCCATTTTTAAACTTCTCTGAACTTAGCTGCTTAAAAGTTGCTCAAAATGACGTACCTAAATGACTAAAACCATTTTGTTTGCTAACCTTGGATAGCTGAGCATACTATAGATTACAGATAAATGCAATAGTTGAACTGTTCTTTTTGGTACCACTATTCTATTCCTTTCGGAACACCCTCTACATTTGCTCAAAACACAAACGAAAATGTGGGACTTGCACAGTGCAAGTAATTTTGAAACTAAAGACTATAAATGTCAGAGACGTGACTGTTCACAAAAGTTCCCAAAATCCTGTAATATTCCGTTCTTAATATTTGAGA
This sequence comes from Ignelater luminosus, assembly GCA_011009095.1. Lineage (NCBI taxonomy): Eukaryota > Metazoa > Arthropoda > Insecta > Coleoptera > Elateridae > Ignelater > Ignelater luminosus. The sequence continues at coordinate 162,750 of VTPC01090311.1, forward strand.
GTTTTACTCCTATGATCAATAGAATCAAATCAGCATATTTCAAGGTTAATACATGATTGCTTAATATGACGACCACAATCTCCATGATTTACATTTCTGCGATTCTTTGAATTTCAAAAATTAATAATCAATATAATCGAGATACAGATGCTTGGCCATTAAGACCAAAACTTTTAGAAATCTACACTGCTTTTGTATTTTTCAGATTCTTTTGATCCTGGAATCAAATCAGTAGGTTTTAATCAAATTACTAAATCAGCCAATTAATGACTAACATAGCGTGATTTCTCATAATGACAATAAAAACTAAAGTCTTAAAAGATTTCATTTTTTGAATAATCTTGGAAGTTTACCTTTAGAATGAGATCAGTATCCAAAGGCATTTTTATTCATACAATAAAATCTCAGTTTTGGCAATTTGCAAAACCTGAGAAGGTTAACCGAGAATCCCAAGTGTGTCACCAATAAGTAACTATTCAAAATGATCATAATTGTTGGAAGATTTTCTGGCTTTTCGATCAATGTATACTATGCTACCTATCTATTTATAAGGAAACAAAGTCGTCTTCTGCAAAAATTACAGAGATATTACTATTTAGATGTGGTTTACAAGATCCTAGAAAGTTAGGAGCAATTTAGGATTTAAATTGGGGGAACATTAGTGCGATTTCAAAAATGAAAAGTTTACTATCCATCAAATCTTCACATTGAAGCAAATACAGTTTGCTTGCTAGGAAGCACATAATTCAATCACATTGTCTTTGTATAGATTTTAAAAATGCTTTTGATTCTCTCAAAAGAGTAAATGTATTATACCAAGCTTTAGAAGAATTGGGCGTATCAAAGAAGTTAAAAAGCTTGGTGAAGATGTTAATGGAAAAATTCAAAAGCAACGGTAAAAATACATGGATTCATTCATTCATAATTTTGAAATTTCTAGATCAAAACAAGGATTGTAAGAAATGCTGCAAAGTTAGTGGAAGCAACTAAAAGGATGGGGCTCAAGATCAATTAGAAAAAGAACTAAATGCAAGTCATGAGTAGGAGAGCAGCAAGGCTACAACTACAAGCAATCAATGGAAAAAAATGAAAATTTGAAAGAGTAGCTACTTTCAACTTTTTGAGAGCGATAATAATAATAATAATGTATAAAGTGAGGAAATAAAAGGACAAATAGCCAAAGTTGTATTTAAATGAAAAAGTGTTTCTAATACAGTACAACCAAAAGTGTATGAAACAATACTAATATACGCCTTGAAGGCATGGCTATTAGGTAAAAGCAGCCAATAAAGACTGTCTAAGATGAAAAAGAAAAATTACCCGACACTGGATATTATGGGAATGGTAAAATCTCAATAAATGAGACGGAGAATCAGAGGAAAGTATGCCCGAGAAAATACTGAGAGGAAAGTTACACACGATAAGAAAACTAGAACGGCCAAGATCAAGATGGTTGCATGGCGTAAAAGATAATGTCAAAAAGCTTAGGGTGCATACAAGCCACAAATCTTTAAACTGAAACTGCATTCCCAAAATTTTGAAATTTGATCAATAAAAGTCTTTAATAGGACAAAGTGGGAAGCATCCCATTCTGTAAAAACTTTTGAAATCTTTTGATCGAAGTTATCAAGAGAAATCTTGTATTGGCCAGATTTAAAATTAGAATTTTGATTTCTCTCTATTTATGAGTTACGATATCTTAGTTGAAAAAGTGGAAAGTTTGAATTCCCTTTTGAGCTAGCATATCTAGGATCAATTATTGTTAAATTCCTAAATTGTGATTTTATTTTGTTTTAATGAAATAAAAATATACTTTGGTTATTTGCTGGGTGTTCAACAACCTGGGAAATTTGAAAAAAATCAGGTATTCAGGAATTCTCATAGATGCCAGGGAAAAGTCAGAAAATGTTCTGAGGTCTGGAAAAGTTGTTTTTTCCATTCTAGGTTGTTACACATCTTCAGCCCGGGGCTTTGATGAATCGGAACCTTAACGGCAGCCTCTTGGCAAACGAATTCATCAGGAGAGCAGGAAATGCGTTAAATCTGACAAGAATATTTCAAGCCTTTCCCAAAACAAGGGCGTTCGTCGCCCATTGTATCATACGACGATTTAGATGTCCAGTTGGATGTCTGTGGCTTCCAAAGACAGAGTGAACTCGAACTAGAATGGAGAATGGATAGCCTTCAATCTGACGTAACCACTGGAAAGAAGGAAGGGGCAGAAAACCTGGAGAGATCATTGATGACATCGTCATGGTTGTATGTGTTAGTTTGTCCGTTCTTTGTCGCTTAAGTTCGTTAGATATTATCAGTAAACATCGAATTACCTTTTGCCCGGGTGGTATAATGATGATAATATCTGATCTAAGTTCATTATCAAATTTTGATCGATTGAGAAATTTATTTCAGCGTTTGCTACATTGGTTGTGTAAATAGTTCGCATTAGTGATTGCGTCTAGATAGAGCTTAAGAAGAAAATTTATGTATTCGGCAAAGCATTGCTCAAGAAGAATTTGGTGTGTCTGGCGGTTTTATCGTAAATTTTGCTTTCGCCAAATTTGTCTAGAATTTATTTGAAAAAAATCTTCTGTCTTGTCTTTGTGGATAGCTATCTATGTAGATGACAATTAGCAGAAATTGCTAATCAACAAACTACTCTATAGTTAATTTTGTTGTAATCATCATGCTGCTGATCAAAAGCGAGTTCGGGTACTGTTGGCATCCGTTGTTTAATTGTCGAGATCATTGTTCGTTCTTTCTTTGAGATGATCCTGTCCGTCATTATTACTGAGCATCTATCAAACATGTTCAATAGTCACAAACTGATCATGGCTTTCCACTTGTACCGTATTGCTTTCTGTCTTTGGAAGTTGAACAAACTTCTCATCTGAAGATACCTCACAAGTAGTCTTCGATTTGCCAGATTCATTGTTAGCTTATTAATGGTGTTTGTACAAATTATGTTACATCTAGTACTTCTTGCTATGGTTTCTCACTTTCTCTCTACCTTTACGCTACAATGTTATAGTCCATACCGACGTTTCGGCTTCATTTTTTAGAGTTTGTACAAAACAAATTTTCACATGAATTCTCAAGACTGTTACCAGTCAGCTGAAGTCTTCTAACTTAATCTAGTAATTCAGATGTTGCTTTGATTACGTTGTCAAATGCAATGTTCTGTCTGTATTTGTTCCACATTTCTAGACAGATTTGTCAGAAACAGATTTACTATATATATTTATCTGCCAACTTCATCTATTTCTTTTTAGAGACTGTTAGGTTCTTATGGCTTTGTTAATGTTTTTGTTGTTGATTACAACAAATCTTTGGCCACATGGTCAGGCAATAACTGTTGCTTACTTGGTTGAGTTGGTGTTGATTTCTGCAAAATTACAAAAATCGTAAGACAATCTTAATAGCTTTGGTTGACAAAAAAGATTAGGTGCATACAAATGTATCATCCAAGTAAGAAAAACTAAAAATATATACAGGGTGGTGCATTTGGTTCCGTACCGTAGGAAAATAGCATAACATTGTTTCCAGATTTATTTCGACTCCCGCTTTCACAATATTTTAAAAGAAAGTTGGATTAATAGGTAGGTTGGGTAGATAATAGATTTTCATTTTAGCAAAAAAGAATTAGTAAATTGCCCAAAGATTTAAAGAAATCTAATAAAATAAAATCCTGCAATACCCATAGTTTTGGCATGTGAAGAAATTTTTCACTCGCTTAGGTTATTATGCAGCGGACAACGGGAAATTGTTTGAACATCTAACTTATCTCTAGTGTGTTGATGTTGACTAATGTTTGTTTTTTTTTGTACCAGCATAAAATCTTATGACTCATCTTAATGAATTTTATTAATTTGTTTTAATTTCTGCGTAATCTACTATTTCTTTTTCTTTAATTGCAAGTTTATTATCTGCCCAACAGACATATTAAGAGATTTTTCCTTGAAAACATTATGGGAAGCGGAAATATAAATTCACAAACACATACTATTTCTGTGTGGTGCACCATCCTGTTTATATAAAATTATTACTTGCCCAGTAAATTGTTTATAACACCGCATCGGGTGGAACAGTAAGAAGTAACCTTAATTCTCTTATAAAATAAGTGTTTTTAAGTTTCGACTGCAGTGATCCTGACATAGTCTTGTGGCGTTCCTGCATCTGATAATTTTCTTTAAAATGTAAGATTCATAAAAAAAACTAACAAAAACAGAAGACAGTGAAAATCCATTCACTTATTCTAGTATAATTTACTCCATTTAATAATGGGTGTCTTGGAAAAGGGTTTCTTTTTTCCGTTTCCATTTTAAAAAGAATACGAAATGGTTTTTATGGCTCTCCTAAGGATTTGCCCATTTTGAGCTTTGCAGTAAAATTCAAACAATACGTATCAAACAGCCAACAATATTACAGACATTTCTTCTTCCCCAAATACCCAAAATGAAAACATTTTTGCTAAGTTTATTGTATTTCTCTGAAAGGAAAAATATTTCCTTTGCGACTTAATTAAATTCCACAAAAAGGTATTTGTGGATGTTTTTATTTTGTATATTACGAAAGATTCTTTTCCGGAAGTGTTGGAAAAATTGTAATATAAAACCAGCTAAAATATATATAAACGTCTCCAGAGTATAATGAAAGCCGGAGGCAAATACCTGAGCGCGGCAGTTCTCATTCGATAAAAATAAATTAAAAGTCACCCCTACGACTTTACATTTTAGAAGAAGCGTAGGAGCTCCGAGCTTACTTTACTATCAACTCATGAGGGTTGAGTGTTCCATTTTAAGTGGGAATGTGTGAATTTAATATTTTTCTTCTGTCTGTTTTCCTTTTTTTTGTAAATGATTTATCCTTACATTATTTTTGCTGACATACTTTTTAGTATTAGGGGTGCCTTTATGGTTTATCCAGATGTGTGTGGTCTTTGATGGTTATACTTTGAAGGAAATGTAAAACACATGAGTTTAGGTTAAGGCTAAAAGCTACACGTTTCACAGATGTGTAAAATGCATTCTTAAGCGTGTCGCCGTTTGTTTAGACTGTAGCATATGTTAACAGATTTCTTATATATGAGAGTACACAGAACACCTCTTCTTACCATGAAAATCCATAAATGAAAATAAAGAGCTACAGGTTGCATCCAAGAATAAGTTTTTGTAACATTATCTTTTTATAGCCCACATTAAATTATATTTTCTGAACTTTCTGCACTGCAATGCATCTTTTCTTCCAAAGTCATGGATATAGTCATCATCAAGACTCGTTAACACATTAAATGCCACAAGAGAGAGAGTTCTAGATATATTTCCGTCGGTGAAGTATGAAACTGTTTCGTAGAAGTGTCGTTAGCTGTTAAAGACCCATTTCCGAAACAGTTTCCGGTGGTATAAAAAAGAAACGCGCGGTACGTTTTGTGCGGGTGTCAAAATTGTCACAACGAAGGAGAAGGCTGTAAAGGCGAGCGGGCGGCTTCGCGTCCCAAGAATGCGGTGCTCTAATGTTGCTTTTTGTTCAACCAACCTCGTGTGCTCGACGGTTTTTGTTAGCCGAGTCTATGAATTGATACCGCTATTTTAGGCTTCAGTATCAGGGGTGGTGTAAAAGAGAATATAATGATCTAAGAGAAACATTTTTGGGTTGAAAATGGATCCTAAAATGAAAATTCTTTCTCTGTATTTTTTGGAATCCAAAGATTAATTTAAAATAATTTCAAGTTGGAAACACTTGAATAGCTAAAGCACTAATGAAGAAGTTTTTGCTTGAACTTTTTGAAACAAATTACTTTAGCAAAAATAATGATAACTAATGAATAATTATTCCTTGACGTGAGCTTTGGCGGTAACATGCAATCCCAGGCATCGTTTAATGTGTTTCATGTCAATCATCTTAATGATATTTCGGAGAACCCTTTTCGTTTCGCAGTTGGTCTGGAAGACAGGAGCGTGAATGACACTCGCGGCGCCGGCTGTTCTGTTCATATTTTAAGTCCTTTTCCCCCTTTTTTAATGCAAAAAATTGCACCGAAATTAATATATCCAAAACAGAACTCGGCTAAAAACTGTCACTGAAACGAAAACGCCTCCCTCAGATTTTATTCATTTGTTTTATTTTATTAAAATTTTGAGACCGTTTGAATAAAAAGTTTTTTCTGGTAGTCGGTGTGATTAATTGTTGGAAACTAATTGAAATGAAGTTTTGTAATGTAAATTTAATTTAGATTAATTTATTGTAACACGAATCTTGAATTAAAGGCGGTGTTACTACCGTTAAACAAATGATTTCAAATCTATCAGAATTTTATGGAATAAAATAAATTCTCTTGGAAAGAACGTCAACATGTTCACATATAAAGCTTTATTTAGAACGTTTTTTTACGTTTTGCATATGTCTTTGAACCGAAAATGATTACACCAACAAAATTATTTTTAAAGAATTTTAGACTACTTGGACCTTGAAACCTGTGTTCCAATTAATCCATCCCATATATCACATCGTGTGGAATGAAGTAATCACCTTAACTTGTTTAGAATTTAGAATTTGTTGTGCAATAAGAATTCAATACATGTAGCAACTTTCCTTTTATTAATTTTAAATTAATTCGCCAACTTCAAGTCAATCGTGATCATTTGGAATTTTTGAGTAACATTTTAGGCACGCATAGTCATAGTTCAATCATTCATCCTTCCATAATGTAAAATAATTTGTTTTTGTTTTTATTGCCATTACTGTTTTGAGTTCAGCGGTTTGTAAGGAAAATATTTCTTAAGCTTTCATGGTAATAATCTAAGTCTAAAATATTTTATTCCAGTACCTAACCAAATTTCCTCTAGGTGTAGGTCGAGGATCAATAGTTTTGGGGCCTTAAGAGTTCCTTTAACGCACGCAATTAGAGCTTACCAAACATTTTAAAGACTTTTGTTATTAATAATTTCTTTTGAACGTGCAAACCCATGAATTATCAAACCATAAGCGTTCCTACCGAACGTAAGATTCCAAACTTACGAGAATCTAAAGGTCTACAGACACGGTTGCTGATTAAAAAAGCTCTCCAAAGACCTGAGAAGGATTCGTAACTTGCAGAAATCTGCAGGTCCTCAGGGATAATTCAGAAACTTGCAATGGTCTGGGTATTCATAAAAACCAAGAAGTCTACAAAAACGTGAGAAAAATAACATTTAGACTGTGATACATTTTACTACGATTCAGTTCTCAGAAATGCAATTGTGCACGAAAGCGGCAAGAGCTTAAAGGCTTCTGCTAAACTTAACTATTGAAAACTTAACATGAATGAAATGAATTTTTGGGTAGGGTCACTTACGTAAAATAGGTCTTTGTCGGCTTGCATGAGACGTCGAAAGAATTTTTTCCACGTTCAATGCTTAACTTTGGCATATCTTCTTTTGGGACAGTTTTCTCTAACAAGGTCTTTGGCATTTTTTGCTTATCTTACCTCCACTGGAATTCTCATTCGAACTGCAGAATCACAAACTGGCTGCGGCTAAATTCACCCTTCCTCTAGGCCAAAAGCAAACAATGAAAATCATCATTTTTTCTCGTATGAGATATACCCTCCATGAGTGCGTTTTCAACAAATTGGTCGACTCCCGAACATAAATTTGCTATAATTTCATTAGAAGGTCTGGGCAGTCGATCTGAATTTTAGTTTCTCCTCTAGAACTATCTATCGACTTTTGATACTGGCGTTACGTTATGCTATTGTAATATAATTAGACAAGATAAATTATGGGTTGCTTGCAAGGAAATAGTACCATATGGTCTTTCCTTTAGTGTCTTTAATCGGTTGTCTTTGGCAATTCCAGTATTTGCACATTCTTGCTCAGGTAGTTGTCTCAAAAGACAAAAGACTTTTGTAGAATGATTATCAAAGTATAGATTATACGACCCAAATTTGAGGAAGTCGGGGGTCTAGCAGTAGAACAAGTTCATGATTGGGTAACAAACTTGATGTTTATCAAGCAACTCAATTTAGTTGATCAAAATTTAAAACCAAATGTAGATTTTCTGTTTCGTGATAAGCTTCTTGCAATAGGAGACTGTAGTATCCTTATTTGAAACATGAACATTGAAAATCTTGAAAGAATGTTTGCAAACTTTATATTCAGCAAATTAAAGAATGTTTAGACTTTACTGAACTCACCATTCTCGGATAAATCTAAATTACTATGCAAATGCAAAATGGACTTTTTAATAAATTGAACTTTTTTTGACCACTGATGGTACGTTTTCTTCTTCTTTGCAGTTTTTGCTTTTTACATCGCTGCGGATAGCCTGAGCTTGTTTTGTTGACTTCAAGTTTTTGAAAAGATATGTGTGGTTTTTCCCATGATGTATTATTATCTAATCTGATATCGTACGTTCAGTAAACTGACCATTGTCTAATGGAAATGTAACTGTTACTCAAAGCAGTAGCAACAACCACCAGTTGGTGTAACTTGAAACAGCGAAAAGATATACATAAGTACTTACATACGGTTGCACTAGTCGTGTCATCTCCAAAACAATTTCCACAGTATGAGATTTTATATTTGTCATTCTACCTTACATTGATTAATTATCTACTTTAGGCTTCCAACAACATGTGTAATTCTTCTTCTCTGTACTTACGATCGTTTCTTTTCCACATGGAGCTTTAGACCAGTCCCTTAAAAAACTGACTATTTGTTTTAGTAAAAACCAGCAACTGTAAACGAAAATAACAGTACCATCTACTATCTGAAACACTCAAAAATCAGTCGCTTACGTGATCACTATTGTACAAGTTGCTAAGTATGGTACGCCTATTGGTAACCCTGGAAACTGACACGAATTCCAATGTTAGAAAAAGAGTGGACAAAAGAGAAGTATTACCATTAGAAAAAGAAGAACGTAAGCTATCTTCGGTAGAAACGGAAAGCTCAGTTTTTATTTTATTGAAAAGGCCCAAAATTAAGGCTTATCTGTCATAGCAACAATATTTTAATACGTCGCTTTTTATTGTTTTTCAAATTTCATGTTATGAAATGTTTTTATTTGACTTTCTGGAGTATCTTCAGTACTTGCTCTTTTGCAATACAGTCAGATGAGTAGCATTGCATTTTACCCATTATCATGTCACCTACGCCGGACTAAGGTCTCTACACTGAACATTTATTAGATTACCTACAGCATTACACATTCTGGTTTTTCCTCCTCCTGCGGTGGCCTACGGTTGATATTTGCCCTTCACAGCCAGTAACAGTATTTCCATATTCTGTCATATTCTTCGACAAACACATTTTAGAAGTACCGTTGAAGGCATTCAGTTAGAAAATAAAATGCTGAGCATGCGATATTGTTTCCAAATGGCTCCTCGACTCAGTTTTGCAGAGTAGAGGACCTGAGATTAGATATTAAGCAATAGTGAGACCTTTATCAACTTTTAGGATATAGTGCAGTGATTCTCAATCTTTTTTTCGTCACGGTACACTTTTAATAATTTAAAAATTTGGCGGCACACTAACAATAAGATAAATTTAAAATAATTTTACTAAACTAGTATGATAGCTTTGTTTGGGTTAAATCTAGAACCAGTCCTGAACTGTAATAGTCATGGGCATTGGTTCAGTCAGTCCCCGCTACGAAGGTAGAACCAATCGAACTACTTGCCTGACGTCGCATATGTATGAGTATTGGTAGTGGTGGCACATTTCAAAAATTTCGCGGCACAGTGGTTGAGAATCACTGATATAGTGACTAGCGGAGCACCCGCCCTCACGGGATCTTACATGAAAAATTCTACGTCAGTTTTTCTTTGCAACTTATAGGAGAAGTTATTTTGGCTCAATACTCAAGAGTCGAACTTCGCTGTTCCTTATCATTCTAGCAGCTTGTTAAGCAATAGTATAATGAGGTAAATGCATTTTAGAAAAACACTATCGAAGAAATTCAGTAAAGAATTCCTATAAACTTGGGAAAAAATATTTAGCGAATCCGCTGCACATGTGCTCTGAGACGCGATAAGCCACCCAAACATAATTTGCATGCAGAGAAAAAAGGCTGATTAGATATTACGCAGCTTTTAAGAGACAGTAACTACCTAGAGGAATTTTACAAATTTCGCACTTCCTGATCATGCTACTTTCTTAGGGTAGGGCACGTTTTAAAGACACCTAGGGTATAAATTGGGCATAAATGCATTTTAAAAATACGGTCAAACGAATTTAGTCGAGAATTTATACAGTTAGGAAATGAAATGTCTAACGAGAGCACTGTACGCAGACTCTGGGATACGAGAAGACGACGCGACGATGACTAAGAAACTTCATTATAGATTTTTTACGCTTTTTTACAATATGGGGTATCTCTTTACAGAAAGTTTTTTTGTTCTCTTAACCATATGTGACAAACAATGATCGAACTTTTGTCTTTAGTGACAAAACTAATAACAAAGGAATACAATTGAACAACATGTAGCAAACGTCCAAAATGCTAGCAGAATCGTCAGAAGGACATGCTAGATTACACTACTGCAGTTGTTCCATACGAGCAAATGTATTTGAGAAATACGATCGGAGAATACAAAAGCAGCAATCTCTAAACTGAAAAGAAATTTAAATGAAATGAAAAGTTAACAAAACCATCAATCCTTATTTTATTCAATTAAATAAGGCCAGCTATGCTTTGAGCTGAAAGATAAGCTAACAAGGATAATTAATACGAAATTGGTTAGCAATAAAATAAGAAAGTTGAATCAGGGAAGATTAATCACTGGAAATTTCAAATCCTGTATTGCCTAACTTTATTTAGAGATTAGTTTTGTTTTGTTTTTTTATAGTGGAGCCCTTTTAAAGCTTCGTACACACTGTAGAGCAGAACAGCAAATCGAAAATAGTGAACATTTCAGCGAACAAGGCCCAACGGATTTGCAATTCGTGGGATGTCGGTATTTCAGCATAGACTTCCAACAAATACTTATATTTTAATAAATCTCAGTTTAACAACAAATTGAAACTTGATGGACCGAAGTGCGAACGCTTTTCACCAGTAGCTAGCTACCAATGCTTACTATTTTGTTGGCTATTTCATAATACAATAAGATTGTATTTTACAAGTTTATTTTTATTTCGTGTCCATATAACAACACAAGTAAACAACTAGAAGAAGTTTAGAAACTAATAAGACTATTATGGAAGAAAAGTGTAGGATGAATTTCAATGAGACGAATTAATGATAAAATGCAAATAAGTGAATCATAAATTCTCATAACAAAACCCGATGAAAGCTCCACTACACGTGTTAGCCAACCGCTATAGCAGACAATAGGTAATATGTCTTTTAATGAAATCAGAAATCATTTTTGATGGTATCTTCTATACGAGTGTACGGATGAAAGACCGAATTAAAGTAGTAAACGAGGGCAACAAAACGCAGCAACATATCTGAACTCTCGTAATAAAAGCGCATAAAAACAGCTTTTTCTATGAAATAGGCGTGAAACTAGTACGAAAACAAAGAACTCGTGATAAGGGTTGTTTCACATCCCATAAAAATGGACTTTTTATAGTTAGCTGTTCATTTTCATCGTTTTACGAGAGCCTGTAAGTTTGACTAGTTGTCAACGGTTAGTCACCATTACTAGAAAGTCTCTAAATGTGAGATAAAAACAAATAAGATACTTGTGCGGAACTTTTATAGGTTCATAAAAATATGCGTGCTATTAAAAAGATATTTAACAACTACAACTTCAATTTACACAACAGGAAAAATGACATCATAATTCGTTTTAAAAGAAGACGATACTAAAAATAAAGTGACGAAGTATTAAATTAATTTATAAATCCTCATAAAAGACTTAGTAAAGATAAAAAAATCTCTGTAAAATACAAGAACCGTAAGTAAAGATCCTTTTGCACTTAGGTAATAAAGATAAGACTGTCTTTGGAAACATTTATAAGCTCGTATAAGATAAAGTGTTCATCGAATTACAGGCATCAGTCCCAACACAAACCAGACGTTACAAAGTTTTTATATCTTCCTCTTTTTAACGCAGCAGTTCCAAAATTAAGTTGTGTAGATACACCGAAATAAATCAGTTTGATAAAAGGAGTACATTCATTTTGTTTTTGCCCGGTAGTATTTTATAAACCTATCCAATTCTTTATGAGAAATATGAAACGGAGATCTCCTTGATTTAAGATAAAAAAAAAGAAAGTTGTAAATTATTACACGCAGAAGATTTTTCAAACTAGAATTTATTTTCAGTGAAATTGAATGTGTTCGCGTGTTTAAGTATGATCATACATCCTACCAATCTAATCAATAAAATTCGCTGACAAGAGCCATCAAGCACTATGAAAACCAAATAAAAGCCAATTATGGTTATTGAAGAAATAGATACACGATTTATATTAGTCGTAAAATATCACACGACTCATAAAATCTACACCCAAAATTACTATGACACACGCAACAAATACCGGGAAAATTTTTTCCAAGATTACAATCAAATTCTTTTTTATGGGAGACAACACTACCACACCCATCACAAAAATTTCGCATATCAAATTTAGTATTTTCGTCCTACGTAATATATTATACGAGAAGTTGTTGCATTCTGCAAACATGGACAATCAGGTTAATCAAATACAACGAACTCACTCCATATACATGGTAAATTTTATATTAAAAAAACGTGACTTGTTAGTGCAAAATTACATTATTATTTGCGATGCGTAGGCTTTACATGTCGTACGTGGGACTGATATCAATCTTTTTTTTCGGGAAGCAGAAATCTGAGCGGCTTTTATATGACATGATTTTAATGAAGCAGACACATTAGTATACAGAGCGTCCAAAACTGCCATTAATTTTCTCGTTTTGATATTCCAAAAAATCTTGACCATTTCGTATTCATTCATTCCTTCATATTTCAATCATAATAATGATTGAAGAGGCTAAAACATCACTTTTAGGTCTTTCTGGGTTCTTTCTCAGAAGAAAATATTTTTGATGAAATCAGTTTGTTCTAAACTCTAAATTATTAAAATCGAATATTGAGATATTGATTTTTTCAATGTCTTTTAATTCAAAGAAGAAACAATATATCTTTCAATAGCATCCAGATCATTAGAATTAGTTTGCTAGAACAAGAGAATTTTTTTCAAAATGATCAAACAGGTTAAAAAATGTTCTTTTATCCATGCCTTTCGTTTACCTCCTGAGAGGTATCACTGTGTAATTCATCTGAGTCTTCTGATTTACTTTAATATCTTGAAGCCCAATAAATTGATTTTAAGTTTTTAACTGCAAACTAAAGCTTCAGAAATTCTTATTAACATCTTTTGAAAAATCTGCTAGCTAGAATTTGTTCAGCATTTTTTGATCATCGAGACGTAGATTGTTTTTTGATGGATTATTTCGACAATATACTTCTGTGCCAAACCATGCCAAAAAAATTAAACATAGTAAAAAGCGTAGAAAAAATTCAGTCAAACTACTCACAAAGAACTCCTTTGGTACCACCACAGCAAAGACGTCCGTGATCCTTGAAGATTTCTTCTTTGCCAAATAATTTATTTTTGACGTTCAAGCTGCAAAATATGTGAACCTGTTTTTGTCGCTCTAGAAGCCTTAATTACTAAAGAAATATTTTCCGTAGTAACAACAGCAAGTTGAATTGAGTTAGTCAGTTGCCACATTTAGCGATAAAAACTTTAGGGGATCGGCGTGTTGATTGTCGCTGGGATATTGAGTTTTGCATAATGTCCTTCATCTGCTGGAGTCAAATAAAGGACTTGTTGTCTGCCCTGCCTGCCTGCATCCGGAAGCCAAGTTCTTATCTTGAAGTCCCTCCGATTCTTCAGCAAAACATCTTTGATTCTAAGTAACTGATCGTTCTTTTATATAACCGATACCGACCGGACCAGACCACGGACTCCCCAAACAACAAGACTTAAATAAACTTAGAAAACATCACGAATATCTTAATGAAATTAGAAACGCAGTGGGAAAATTCTGTAAGTCACTTAGCCTCAACACAAACTGCCCTTTGCTTGTAGTTGAAAAGAGACAGAAAGAAGGTCTCTTCAGGTACTTGCGCCAGCGTAGTTTGTTTGTATCTTTCATACCATCAACGTAAAAGAAGAAGTCAGACTTCAGCATCCTGGGCTGTAAACTATGAGCTCTAATCTGTTTTAGAAGACTAGCATGCCCAAGCAATTCCTTGTGAAACTGGTGGCGGAAATCTGCAGACAGTGCATGGGGTTATAGCAGAATGACTAGAAAGTGTCGTCAAGGCTTGCGTTTAGCAAAGGGTGGCCGTTATTTGACCCTAAAAGTAAAATGTTTTTGTTTCATTTTCTTTCTAAAATAAGTCAAAATCACTAAATACTTCTAAAAGGACTGTAGTATAAAGTCTGAATGAAAATAATAAAAAGATCACGACTAAACTGGAAATCAACAGATAAGACGACGTACATCTACATAGAGAGATTAGCTGTGAGCTATTTAGAAGACCAAACAGTGAAGAGCGGCAGAGGATGTCAGCGAGAGACTAATTCTGTTGCCGGTATCAATGGAAAGCTGGTTTACTATGTTTGGAAGAGTTGGGATAAATGAATCTAAAAGCTTGCACTTAAATTTCTGCAGACGACCAGCTAAGTGAAGATCAGCTAGAATAATACGGTTATGAAATAGAGTAATTAGGTGAACTAAAGGAACTAAATTAGCATTGATAAAACACAGACTATGTGTTAGAATGTTGGAATAATGAATATAAGGAAGTCTACTATTAAATGGCAAAAACAAAGGGTACTTTATAGAAAGTTTTTGTGAATAGAGCACTACAAAGAACTAAAAAATAAAGTGTAAGAGATTGTAGGGACATCAATATCAACTGAGAGATAATGAGACGATTAATCTGTATACCGTCAAAACCAAAAGATGGAGTGGAGGCAGCGACAGTAATCCACCACACGAATAGGATGAAATGTTAGCGATGCTTTAGAGTAATATCAAGCAGAACTAAACTTAAAAGAGGCAGTAGCGTGGATGAGCCTGGAGTAGACTAAGACTACTTCGACTCGAAAACAGCGTTTCAGGCAGTTACTTCTTTCACCATACGAAACGCATTATCTTGTTGAAGATCTATCAAGGTTTAGTGGAACAAAAAGAAAGAAAGAGCTTTGTATTGGGTGCTCTGTATTAGCTAAAGGTCCACATAGGATATTTGGAGGAGAGCCGACAACCTAGCTAAAGAAGCTACAGGAAAAGATCCAAGTACGAATTTTATGATGCCTAGTAGCTAGGTAAGTGTAGATGTTTCATAGAAAAACCTGAGCAGATTGCTATTCTTACTAATTAATGGCCATGGCCCGTCTAATAGGTATTATAAAAAATTGTTGCTTGCTATGGTGCCCAGGCTAATGTGGATAAGGGCAAGCAAAATGTTTGGAAAACTCTGCTCACTGTGGGATTTTGGGTGGCCTCCTGAGATTACAGAAGATATTCAACATTTTGGAGAACAACAGTTTACGAGAATGATTAGTAGTTTTGAGTGGTGGCATCAGTGGTAGGGAGTCACAAGGTGCAGTATAGATTGTATTGGTAGGAGACTGGATACAAGAGGTGATTTTAAGTTCGGGTATTTCCCATTGTTAATTATTAGGCAAGATGTTTGCTCCTTCTGGCAGCTGGAAACAGAAAAGTCTTTTATACCATCTGGAGTAGCGATGGGCAATCACAGCTCAATGCGGGCCCGATCGAATGCGTATTAATGGTGTTACGTGAGCCAATTTACACTTGATGTACTAGTTTCCCATCCTTGATGAAAAACGTAAATAACTGTACTGTTGGAAGGCATTTAAGATCGTCACCTACAAGACATTGATTCGTCGCATCATAATTACTTTATCTTACCTTGTTTCGTTGACGTTTACTTGTAGGAGGAAATGAAAACTATAAATATGTATAGCAAGGCTTTGTGGTAAAGACAATGGCAAATAACTTATTAGATTTGATAACTACTCCTGATCATCTAATTCAGCAACGTTTCTCAGTTTTTTGCGTGTTTCACTTTGCAAAAGTGAGTCATGCACAATTGACTGTCTTGAAGCTATAGATCCTACTACAACAAACTTAACCCAATCTGTAAAATTCTAATCACATTTTTGATAGATCCCCTAGTGCCTAATCAGTTTGAAGGATTCAATCGATTCAAAAAAGCAAGCTAGACCTCAAGTGGGCAGAAAGGATCGTACAGTCTTAATGACCAAGGACGTTTCGACAAATCCTGACAGATTGATCTAAAAAGTTTAAACCTAAAAATCCTGGAATTTATTAATCAAAACTGACTTGTTGCGTGTTATGCTTAAAAGTTGGAATGAAGAAAAGGCAATGGTTGATCAGAAAGAGACTGGATCTCCAATAGATTGACCCAAAACCCTGACCAGCCCTAAAAGCCCAACAGTTCCAAGAACAGCAATTAGCCCGACACTTTAGAATGTCCGATATAAACCCGCATGGAAAACTTTAATTCAAGACTGAGGCAAGCTTTTATACCTTGTAATCGTTTTCACTTCCTGATAACTTTCCACCATTAAGAAATATTAACACTCACAGCACCATTTTTTTGTTCTAAGAAAAGGCATGCTTTCAGACTTGAATCTTGAAACCATCAAAACCAAGACAATGCAATTTCTCAGCCGTAACCAAAGAAGCAACTAGAAAGCTTGAGAAAATTTAGGCCTTAAAGTCTCTTATAAGAGATGCCCTAATATTTGCCATTTTAAGTAAAGTGTACTGTTTTGCAAGATTTATATTAGTTTTGATTTTGACCTTGTCATGATATTCAGATCTTGGTCTTAATATTAAAGATCTTGGCCTTGATACCAATAATATTGATCGTGGATCTTCTTTGGATGTCCGCGGCGAAACTCAAAGGACGAACATTATATTTGCTTTAATCAAACGAAATATCAATGATAAAAAGAAGAATAGCATGTATCTGCTAGAAAGACGCTTTTGAATAGTTGACTCTAACTACAAATTTAAATACATTAATTAATTATAATTAAATTAAGTAACTCGCTAAACTAACTTGAGCAAAAACGAAATTTAATTTTACCTACCGAACTAGATTATTTTATTTCACGGTTGACTCAACTCAAAAGTAAACAAAACAGTTGAAACTTTCACATCCGTTCGATACCGATTACATCTTTTAAGAGTCGGAAACCTCTTATGTTCTAGAATCTAAATGAAGTAACAGTTCTTTATCATCTTAATAACATCAAAACTTCCTTTAGATTACGATAACTCACTGATGATAGTTACTAAGTTTCAAATGAAGTGGGCGTGGGTTTTGCTTCCTTTTTTTCTACTAAATTACCTGAATGTAAAAGAGGCCCGACATATTTACGTTACAAATCCTCAGTAGACATCTTCATTCTGTGCCTTCAAACCCGCTGCAGTCTTGCTGTAATCGTGCGACATTTATTAAGTAGCAAGATGTGGTTGATAGCCATATGATCCTTTTCTTGTCATTACAACATTGTTAGGTACTTGTTGCACTAGATAAGAGATGCACATTAAAAGGAAGAATAAAGACATTTCTGTTTATTATACCCATGTTGTACGTAAATTGCAAGAAACTTGAAAAAGGAAATAAATCAAAGTTATCATCGTTGCTGGTAAGGCTAGAAAATTCTTCACATGAAATTTTTTCTTAGAAAGTTTCCTTTATAAGTTCGTAGAAAAATGGATTTTTCTCTTGACGTCCATTAATATAAAAAGATGAACAGATATTCATTAATCATCAGAACGTAATAAATACGGAAGACAAGAAACTGTTGTCTAGTTCTTTGCTTTCACCCCGATAACCTGATATAGTTTGGCTTGGAAATCTGGGTCGTTCTATGGTTTTTCATCAGTTCTCAACTCAAGTGTGATAACGGAATTCGAAAGATTCATTAATATTGTCAAAATTCGATATTCCGGTTAGTTTTTATTTAATTCGTCGCTTATAGTTTTATCGATCGTACCAGGTTGTATCATTCATTTTACTTTTGTTGAATTTTGCATGCCCGTATTATGATTGATGTTTAGTATAATAAATGGATATGAAAGTAGGGATGATAGGTATCGCATTTACTCCCTTGATATTTTTTCGTAATTACCTGTAGGCAACAAAGACAATAATAAACTAATCAAAAACGTATTATTAATGTATTTGGCCAATCTTAATGAGGCAGAAAATATTATTAGTAAATTCTACAAATCATTCTCGAAATGGCTCTCGTATTGTTTATAAAAAAATAATGTAAGTCACTTAAGGAGAACGATTCCCTTTGTAGTACAATTGGACATTTTGACCTCATCCCACGTTGAGGTCAAGTATGGCTGTAATTAATGATTAGATCTACCGCAGAGATTGAGAAGAATCATTTGTCATTAAAATATGAAGGATGTTCTTGTTTTCTTCTTTGATGTGAACCTCTAATATTTGCTGCTTCATCAAATTAAAACGATTGCGACATGACCATTTAAAGAAATATCAACAACCAATTAATTATGTTTTTTTCTCAAAGTGGTTTCTTGTGTATACTTTCAAGTTTTAATTTGTTTATTCTTAAGAAAAATGGTATCGATGTTATCTTAAGATGCTTTTAAGTAATCGAGCAAATTGGCCCATTCACGATTTTACCATTTCAGTTCGACGACGGTTATTTCGATTTTCATTGTGTGTATAATAGGAAATAGCCCACGCTTCACTTGTAATTTCCATCTAACACACACCATTTGTGTACACAATTATTATGTGTTATTGCACTGTAAACTTACACTGTTTAGTGTGGCTATTAAATATGTATTTCTGGGAAAATCATAAAGTTGTTGAACTAATTGCCTTCGCTACAACTGTGTTGTTTGGTATGAATATCTCTCTGCGTGCGTATATAAATGTAATTATGTTGCAATATTTGCTGGCGGTTTCCTTTTATGTAGTCTTTTCATTATAAGCCAGTTTTCATATTAAAACGAGTTCCGTGGTGATTGACTTACAGTTCTTTCTCACCTCTTTGATTGTATTGGTTAAAGCAGACTTGGCATTTTATGTCTCACGTTTTATACTTCATAATGCACATGTATTTATTCTCTCCGTTATTTGTAATTAATTACTTAATTGAAACTTGAGAAATGCTCAAATTTAATAGCGTCGTAACCTTTAATTTTGTAATTACTATTGTTAACCTACATGCAGCAATTGGCTTTATGCAGCTTTTGTTACGTTCAAAAATCAACTAAACAATCACTAATTAATTCTGATAGGAAAATGGATCAGAAAAAATTGATTTCCCAATCCGGTGAAGTCTCTCTTTCTCTGGAACGGGCTATAGAAGACAAACGCACTGATGTGAAAAATTTCTTCTGCAGCGTTCCTGACAATCCAAAGTTCTAGGGATGGTTAAGAAAATAAACTTTCAAAAAGAGCCTCCTCTTAAAACTTCCGATGAAAACAGCAAAAGAGAACAATAAACGCAAATGATGGAAATGGACAATTCAACCACCACAGAAACATCTGCAGAAAAATGGAACTAACACTCATTGCCCTAACCACTTTATTAGAAGAACCAAAGCACTGCCTGTTGAAGTTCTTACCCATCTATAGTCTATTCATTAAGGTTTTAAGGCTCACTCTTCCGAGCCCTAATGAGACGAGCAGGTACTTACCAACTTTGGTTATCTTATCACTGACAATGACCTTGGAGAAACATCTCAGGCAAGCTGTTACCAGCAAATAAGGCGATTCCGTATCGTTGTGTCACAACTTAAAAGCTCAATAAGTCATATTTTTATCTCCCAATTCCAGTCTTTAAATTTACTAAAGATACAAACGGAATGTTGAACTTCTAAAATTTTTTCTACCCATTTCCTTATATCCTGTCGAAAGCTTTAAATTACCTTCTTGCAGACTTTTAGCTTTTGCTAGCTGATTATTGTCTAACAACTTTGGTTAGGTAGCTCCACACTCTGTTTGATTGTTTGGATAAAACGTACATACAACAAAAACTTCCTTTGAGGTAGCATAAAGATTTATTCTTAGTTTTACATTACGCAAGAAAAGGCTTCTTATAATAAACTGTAATAAAAATGCCAAAATCGACTGTTGTCGGCCTCGAACAAAGGAAACCGAGCCGAATCAAGAGCACAGCCTAGACGTGTCGCGTGATGCCATGTCTTCGTGATCATAACATATTTCTGTGATTGCGCGCCTTCTGATATGTAGACCTACGAGGGATTTGTCACAGAAACCAATCATGTTAACCTATATGGATGCACCTTAAGGAGCAATGTGCAATGTTTCTTTTTGTCATTGTGGGACAACGTTACTTTGAGACATACAGTTTTGCCAGTTCAATAAACAGAAAATCTTGTGATCAAAGTGGGTAAATTTCATCTAATCTTCAATAGTTTCTTAGAACGGAAGTCCTCCGTCCTGTAGAGTTGTTGGTTGCTCCTCCACTCCTCATGGTCTGAAGGTTTGTAGGTACCCGCCGCAAAACCTAATGGCGTCCATATCCCCGGCAGACGCTAAACTATTGTCATCGAGTCTTCTGGTTCTCCATTTACCCAATGCCTCTTTTGTTCCTGCACAACAACCCTCTCACTGTAGCAACTGCTACTGAATTCTTCTTCTACAGTATGTCTATTCGAAGCCAACCACCGCAAGTTCAATTTCGACCATCTGCTGCACTGCAATTCATATCATTTTTAATATCTGCCATATCTGTATACCAATGCTACTACAGAGGCCGACGTCATCTTTAAGACATTCCAATATCTTTGTCGTCACCATTTATTTTTTTGCATTCAGTGCCATCTCACTAGTACTTCAGGCGATGCCCATCATCACAGTTGACATCATGAGCGCCGAGCACACCACCAAGACGCGCTTCTCCGCCAAACGTCCGCTCTACACACATCCACATTCATGCATCCAGATCTTTGTAGATCAATTGTCTTGGCACGACTTGATAATGCTAATATAAACCATACAACATATTTCCCTGGCTGAAGAGGCACAACAACATTGATAATGACACCATCGATTTAATTTTTACCTCTCGGCTCACTAATCTACTCGTGATGATAGCGCGAATCACCTTTGTTCACCCTTTGTTAGGATTAAGTTTTTTCTTCCTAAGTTGTTAGACTTAAAGCAAACTAGGCTCAATTATCTTTTCAAGAACGGACAATCCCGCAAAAGTGAGACTATGTCAAGCAAGTTAAAGTGTAAAATTACAAATGCTGATATTTATCTATAAATATTTCTTCATCGGATTGGCTTCCGTTCCTTTTATAAATGTCTAAAGTCACTCTAGGTTAACAAATCTGGTCCCAGCTGGGCCTTTACTACAGTCTGAAATTGAAAATTTTGCTACAGTTACTTTAATGATAGATTTTAAATATTGAAGTGGCTTAGAGGATGTTCGCCTTCTAAAGTTCCGAAGATATTGAGAAATGCCGACAGGTCTCAATAACGAGGAAGGAAGAATCTGAAGGTAAAAGGTGGGCACTAATTAGATGGCAAACGTGAGTAGAGACCAAATGACTGTCGGTATAAGCAGTCACCACTTGACGGACAACAGCTTCGGGTGGAAGAGCCAACAAGTGTAAGGGCACTCTTTTGTCCTGAGGTCAAGAAACGGACTATGTAATTAGTCAGCGGCATAAAGATGCAGAAGGCAACGGGGAACCACTGCATTAAAGACTCGTAGCAATCATCATGGTAAACATGCAAGTACAAAATCTTACTGATCACGGAAATCGGATACCGAGATCCGGCAGGGGAAGACAAACACAAGATTACAAGGTTGCCTCGGTCATCAGCCTGCGAAATCCTTGTAATAGGAAAAAACAGAAGGCAGCCTTAAAGATTGCAACATGAAATGTAAAGAGCTTGTTCTCTGCAGGTAAACTGGATAATGCAGTATTAGAAATGGATAGAATGGGTATAGGCATTTTGGGTATAAGTGACCTACAATGGCCAAGAAACGGAAACATTCCGTAAATGACAAAACAACCCATCGCTATGGAGTTGGAATCATTATATCAAAAAAGTGGAAAGACGCGGTACTTAGCTTTGTGCAGTTCTCGGAACGCATAATATTAATACAAACGAAAGACAATTATAATATAATAAACATCATTGTACAACTGTACGCTCCAACAGCAGACAAAGACGAGGAAGAACTAGAACAATTTTATAGTGACTTAAAAGAGGTGATGAGCGCAACAAAGAAGCAGCACATCAACATAGTAATGGAAGATTTAAACGCCAAGGTCGAGCAAGGTAAGTTTGGAGAACATGTAGGAAATCATGGATTGGGGAGCAGGAATGAGAGAGGTGATAGATTAGTGCAGTTTTGTCAGAACCAAGATCTAATAATAGCAAGCACATTCTATAAACTACCCCCACGATGACCATATACGTGGACATACCCCCCCCCCCCCAACACACCAAAGAGAAAACTGTGAGAAACCAAATAGACTACATTATAATGACAAGGAGACTTACCCTGGAGCTGATATTGATTCCGATCACAACCCTGTGGTTTCTGGAATCGAACCGAGGCCAAAGAAAATAAGAAAACCAATCAGTTCTTCATTAGATCTAAACAAATAAAAAAATGAACACATACGACAAATAGTCAAGGAAGAAATAAACAACAACCTTATTTAGTAGAGCAGAAACCCAAATTCGCAGCACAAAATTAAATTACATAAATACAACAATAAACACACCAGGTGAGAAACATCTAACCAACACTACAAAGAGAAATAAGGTGTGGATGACACAAGATGTATTAAGCTAATAGGCATCAGGCGAAAAATGAAAAATCACGTGGGGAAAAAAGGAAGCCAAAGAATCGTGGATTAAAGAACAATATGCAGAAATGGAGAACTTTGAGAAAAAGTATGACACATTTAATATGTACAGAAAAGTGAAGGGGATAACAGGAACCCAAAGAAAGAATGAAATAGAAATGCTTAAGAATTAAGAAGGAAAGATTATTGTAGGTTTAAAAAACAAAATTGAAAGATGGACTGAATACATGAGAGAATTATTTGAAGACGATAGAAACAACATCTTTTAGATAAGAGGTGAAACTGGACCCGAAATCCTAAAGGAAGAAAGACCAGAAAGACAAATGGACCTGATGGGATTCCTACAGAGTTATTAAAGCTTATGAACGATAAATCCATTAGTATAATATTACAATGTGATATATAACAGAGGTATCATACCTTAAGAATGGCTTTTGTCTATGTTTGTTACGATACCCAAGAAAGCTAAAGCAAAGGAATGTTTGGACCATGACCGTCGAACTGTATCACTAATGAACCATTTACTGAAGATATTTCTTAGGGTAATCCATAAAGATGTTAGGAAAACATTGGCTGAAAAATTTTTAAAGCGGGAATCATTTCTATTTAAATTTTTTAAAACTCACCATGCATGATAAGCTTAAAGACATTCTAGAAGGTAAGAACATTGACGCTAAAGATCTACGAATAATTCTAAATTTATATTGCATCTTGTCGCCATTACTGTTTAATGTTTATAGTGAAAATATTTGTCAAGACGCCCTCTTACAAGCAAACGAATACTTGGGCTACTTAATGAGAGCACAAAAATACATGCTACTGCAGAACATAATGCAAGGAAAAGTTGAAGGAAGAAAAAATCCAGGCCGTAGAAAAATGTTTTGGATGCGAAATTTGTTAGATCAGCTGTAAATAAAATTATGATAGCCTTGAAAGAAAAAGAGGATGTTCATTAGGTTTGGTGGTAGAAAAAGAAATTACGGGTGAATGCTTTGATTTTTTTAGCGTTCTTACGGAGGAAGGCTAGGGTTTTGTCGAACTTGGAAATCAGAGAAAATCTGCATTCTGGTATGGATGCTTGAAAAATTTCTGATCTCATTCCAAATGGTACTTGGAAAAGGAAGAATCTTTCGCTACACACATACGATTCTGGCTAGCGAATTTATAAGTTTTTCATGTTTTGATTTTTAGAAACCAAACACCTCCAAAGCAAAGAAGTGTTTTGGATGTTTGGGTTGTGTACCTAGCGACCTTTGTTGCTAGTCAGTCTAAAGTATTTACACATTTAACCACAGAAATAAAGTCATTAAAGCTTACCACAGCGTACCCACCCATGAGATAAATCATCTAGCGTTAAATATCACTTTAAGCATGGCAACCTTCTATGATTCTTCCTTAAAGACTAAACCTCGAAATGGAAATTATAATTTTTTGCTTCATACTAATTTATCCAGTCGACATTTTTATCTTCAGACGGAATACCTCCTTCTCTCTTTTTATTTTGTTTTTTCCCGTCACTTATATTTATATCCATTCCGAAGGAAGAAGAAACTGTTTCGAATTCTCTATCATTATCGCCTGTCATTTCCAGCAGTTATTTTCTCCCTAAATGTTCAATTAAGTATTGGAATTACACAGTACGGTTCCGCCTTTCAAGTAGAAATTTGATAATAACATAATGATATAATTTGTAGCTTCTCGGCTTGACACCAAAATCGTTTCTAAATTTCATATTTTAATGTTAATAAATTTGGTGTGATATTTTATAAAGATTTTTTATCTTTCTTTTTCGTATATTAACAACCAAACATGTTGAAAGCGACTCGGCAGGTGCAACAAAGCATTTTATTAATGACACGCCAAGATAATGTGATAACCACATTAATTTATTTAATTGCCGCATGGTATACTGTATATTACGGTAGAGGCCTCACGATGTTTGAAAACTCCCCTTAAAAATAGGTATGTTCAAAGCGTAATAATAACAAGTTCTAAAATACAAGTCACGGATTCTAAAGTTCATGTTCCACGATATAATTCTTAAATAACCATTTTATATGCATAACTTTCCAGGCTTCAGTGCAACCGTAAACGGTAAAAATGTTCTTTTACTATCTTCTGAGAGCTTGATAAAAATAAAGTATCAACTTAAATTTAAGTGGCATAAAGGATTAAGATGTAGTTTACTCATTAAACGCTGTTTGTAAAATAGGCAGGTTTGCATTGACCGAGATATTTTAATGCATTTCATTTATATGCAATATAGCAGCTACATACGAAAAATGTATAAATTGTGTTTTTGTACAGAATAGAAATAATAAATGAGTCTTCTTTTTCATAAGAAAATTATTTGCAGCTTATTACACAAATTCTCATTCTAACTAAATGAATTTTTATTTGTTATCGAGATTTGTATGCGGAGATTTTCGAAATGAAACCTGTTGAATAATCCAGCTACTGCAAGCTTGAAGGGTAGGGTACATAATAATGGTTTTTATGATATATTTCAAGATGTTTACAAATGAATTGGAATTCAATAGAAATGCTGATTGTCTTTCTTTGAAACGATGAAAATTGTATGGATATAACAATTGCAGTAATAAATCTTTAAGACGTTTTATGTGTTGTTCGCGATTAAATTATAGATACGTCTATCAATACTTGTGTTCTGTTCAGTTCAGATGTTTTTTAATTAGCAGATATAATATTGATTTGGGCGTATGTTTGATATTATTTATAAACACGACGCCATCTTCCAAAAAAAGCTCTTTACAGCTAGTTGTATTAGCTGCTTATTACTTCAAAAGCAAAAACTAATTTATTGATAGAAAGATTTTGACTGACATCGACATGTAAATATTGAAATATATTGGAAGTATTACTCCAGGTAGATCGCAAACAGATTTGTAAAT
Organism: Ignelater luminosus; assembly: GCA_011009095.1. Lineage (NCBI taxonomy): Eukaryota > Metazoa > Arthropoda > Insecta > Coleoptera > Elateridae > Ignelater > Ignelater luminosus. The sequence continues at coordinate 188,537 of VTPC01090311.1, forward strand.
ATACACAAGCTTGTCTTACTATTGATTATTATCAATATTACTATCTCTATATATTACTTTGCTTTGACGAAACATTCTTGGCCACAATTCTGAAAAAATCTTTTATTCAGAATTTCCTGAAGAATGCCGATTAGAAACAACAAGAAAAAAACTGAAATCCTGGAAATTTAAGGTGAAAAATCCTTGCAACTTTCAGAAACTGCTGTGTACTTAAAACTTTGACTGGGCTTGAACACAAACAGGAAAATTTAACTTGGACATCAAACATATCAATTTACTCATAATTTAAGTCTGCGCTCCCTTACACTTCTCTCTTGACACCCATGGTAAGGGATAGGTCAATTTTTCCTTCATCTATCCATATTTAATTATCTTCTTTAGACATTATTTCTTTCCATGACATACATTATGAAATATCTTGACGGTTTCGATAAGTGGCGTTCATTCCAAGGCGATTTAGCCGTTGTCGGATGGGTTGATACCAGAGAATTTACAAGCAAAGATTCTCTTTGAGAAAACATAAAACTTCTGTGTGTCTAAAGATTTTCTAATATACGGACAACCATTTTACCTTCCATATACTGGAATAGTCTGTAAATTGGGATAACTCAATGGGAATATTTACACAGGTATACCATGTCTGTAGACGGAACCAATATTAACGTTTGAAAAAGATCAAGTCAGGATTCCAAGACTAACTAACTAACTCACTGTCAAAAATGATGAATGAAGCGGGCAGTGCTGAACAGTCTTACCAAGGTAATTTTCTGTCAAAAGGTAAAAAGTCACTGTAGCCTACTCGTTTAGGTAAATTTTCTCTCTGTCGTCTCAATCTAATCAAACTCAAAACTAGTTTTGATGTTACGACCTTCAGGATGAAAATTCTACAGTAGAGTACTTGATAGAGTTGGAAAGTTGCAGGAATGCCAAGAATCGCTAAGTTGTCCATATCAGTACAGGTTTTGAATTTCTCCATGCCATTAAATCCAGATGGAACTGATTCATCGTTAACGCGGTATGAGCAAATTTTAGAATGCCCCGAAGGGCTAATGTAAAATATTTTTTAACTGGAAATTTTCAATTGATTTTCAGTTAAAAGAAACTTTGTATTGGCCCTTCTGTGCTTTCGTACGAAATATGGTTGACCAAAAAATGTAATATAATTAAAGGAATTAAAGGAAAGGTTCTCATTGGGAAAACATAAAACTTCTGTGTCTCTGAAGATTTTCTAATCTACGGACTCGGAGAACCATTTTACCTTCCATATGCTATCGAGTAGTCTGTAAATTGAGATAACTAAATGAAAATATTTACACAGGTATACTATGCCTGTAGACGGAACCAAGATTAACTTTTGAAAAAAATCAAGTCAGGATTCCAAGATTAACTAACTAACTCATTGTCAAAAATGATGAATGAAACGGGCAGTGCTAAACAGTCTTACCAAAGTAATTTTCTGTCAAAAGGTAAAAAATCACCGTAGCTTACTCGTTTAAGCAAATCTTCTCTCTGTCGTCTCAATCTATTAATCCCCGCTTTCTAGATACGAAAACTTTTCGGAAAACAAAAGAGTCTAAGGTAAATTGAAGACCTCACAGCCTTTTCTCAACTATTTTGGTTAAATAAATTTCTTACCAACGTTTCTATTCTATTATCGGAATTTTGGCCTATTGATATCCTAAAGGAACTACTGAAGACGTTGAACACTGCAGCAGCATCAATTGTAAATTTTGGAAAGCGATGTAGGCTGGCTATTTTTTAGTTCAGACCTTCCAAACCCTGCTTCTGATTCTTAATGATGATCATTTTTCCTACTTGGCGTTCCTATTTACGAAAGCAGCTTTCCTCAGTCTCTCTATATTTATAGCCCACAATTTAACAACCCCTGGTTTAGGCCATTGCGCGGACAGGAACTGCTAAAACCATTAATTGTTTGACTAAAGATCCCGATTGACTCGCTCAAAGAACTAAAATGATTCAAAACGTCCATACAGACCCGAAAATCGTTAAATCCTTTTTAAGACTAATGCTCAGATTTGAACCCTGAGACTACTCAGATTTAAATGTTTTACTTGCTGAAAGTAATTTTTTAGTATGCTCGACAGAATTCGCAAAAGCCTAGTCTGTTAAGGATTCCAAAAACTGGACTTACTTAAAACGCATGATGTAGGTCCGATAATCGCGATGCCTTTTTAGGATAATGTTCACACTTGAATTTTAAAATGAGATCGTGAAGACTCTTCGCTACTCGATTTACCATAATTTACATGCTATACAGGGCTAAATTCGTAAAAGCCCAGTCTATCTGAAGGTTCTGATTGTCCCTCTCGAAAACCTGGACTGACTCAAAGATTGTGATATCTACTTAAGGTAATGCTTAAACTTGCGGTTGTGAAGACTCTTCTTTACTTGTAGAATTTTACCGTAGACCATTTGCACACTAAGCACTCAGCATTATCATATTACTATGAAAAAGAAAGGTCGCTTTACATTACATAAAATAGAAAGGGTTTTCCGTCTCTTGAAGACCAAAGAATTTGCACATCTCGTCAACCATGTCTTGATCAAACTAAGAAATTAAATCAAACCGAATCTCGGACAATCCAGAAAGCTTAACTAACTCAAAACTAGCTTTAGGATGAAAAATGCTACAGCAGAGTTCATGATAGAGTTGGAAGATTACAGCAATGCCAAGAATCATTAAATTGTCTTTCTCATTAGATCTTAAATTCCTCATGTCATTAAATCCCGATAGATGTGATTTATCATTAACGCAGTTACAAAAGCTCTGAAAAGCCAATTTAAAAATTTTTTAACTGGAAATTTTAAGTGGAAATTAAAATTTCCAATTGATTTCCAGCTAAAAGAAGAGAGTTGCTGACGTAAGAATCTTTCAAGAGGTCGCTAAACTTCTGACTGGTAGCCACTATATTTTTATTCATCTCATGTAAAAACTTCATGGTAGAACCTTGATGGCTTCGGAATGTATCCTGCTGTAATCTTGCATTTCTTAACAAGAGACTGCTACGTTTGTAAAGCTAAAAGTGGAACAGGACATTGCAACGAGATACAACTTCGCTTCAAGCTGGCTGAATATGTTAAAGAAACCTTCAGAGTCGTAACTAGGTTTTCTTCCGTCCGTAACAACATTTAACATCGTTGCCCATTTGCTTTACAAAGAATGAATAAATGAAGGACTAAACCCAACTTTGAACCGTGGGAGATGACGTATTGGATGACATATTCTGTCCCATGATCGTATCTTTAGCTCTATTAAAGCCAATGGATGACACATCCCGAACCATGATCGCGTTTTTAGCTCTATCAAGAAAATTCCTTGAGCTATGATGCTGCAGACTTTTATTTTCCTTTAACAAAGTAACTGTATAAGTTATAAGCTTGAACATCTTACTTCATTAGAACAGTTGTACTTATTAAATTTACGTATCTCTTGAGCATACCTCCAGAACAACGAATATTTAAATGTCATATTGAATTGCTATGGTCAAGTTTTTGCAGATAGACATCTTGAATTAAATTATCAGTAACTTGCAGTTTGTAGAAGATCCGCTTGTTTGTTCTGAGGGTTTCTTTCCAGATTTGCATATCCAGCGTCTTTATGATTCTTGTGTTCGTCTCTAACAAGATTCTGACTGATCTTCAAAACATGCCATTAGTTGAAAACTTCTAACCTTTCTTGATCTTCATTGATTGATAGTAGAATTCGAATCAAAAACAGTTACATCGCAATGGAAAAGCCAACTAACAAATGTTCTAGAAACTTTTCGGTCACGAAAGGTCTAAATCTGAAGTGTTCGTATTATTGAAGATTAGCTACCTAATTAACGTTATAATAACGTTTAGGGTGTACTTACTAAATGGCGGCATCACTACAGATCACTATCTTGAGATATTTGCGTCCAATGATGGTATAAGATCGAATGAAGATTTAGAAAAACTTTTTGAGATAATCTGGCAACAAAACAGGAAGAAATTTATTTGAAGATCGAATAGTTGACTTTATTAAACTCAAATAAAGTAAAACGAAATTTTTTAAATAAAGTTTCTGCATCAGACTTAATTCATATCATGCGATTTCTCTGAATAGAAAAAGACAGTAAACAGCATATGTACAAATAAAACCTTCAAACACATGTTGTAACACCCATAATAATTGAGCATTGATGTAAACCTCAATTCAAGTGTCATTTAATTTTCTACACTTACAAATCTTACATGACTTTCAATTTGTATTCGTTTACCAAATACAAATATGACTGTACGAATCCCATGTTTAAATTCCAATTAAATTCGCAAAATATGAACTATTATACCGGAGTTGGATGTTAAAACTGATAAAAACTGCCTAACACAAATTATAACGGAACTTTACAAAGCGGGCACGTTCTTGATTAAAACAGAAACAGGAACTTTTGCTTTTGACGGAACAAAATAACAAGTTTGGAATGTTCTACCGTATCACAGAAAAGAGAAAACGGATCCCAAAGTCTCTTCTGCTCTGTTCCTTCTTTTCTATTTTTATTTATTATCTTTTAATTAAGATAAATTCATCGAACTCACATTTTTCTAAGGAGAAACGATAAAATAATCTATTTTTACATGACATCCGTACACAAATCAAACCTTAATTACACGAACTGTAATGCGATGGCATCTCTTATTTTTCTCCTCTGCAAATAGACCGAGGGCTGACAGACGAAAAATTTACAATCGTCTGTGAGTGGAAGTGTTGAAATAAAGAACACATTTGCTCATTATTTATCTCGGCTACTCCTTTTTAAACTTAAACATTCCATTGACCAAAAGATTTTACAAACGGAATTTACAAAATGTTCAGTGAGGATAAAAACTTATAAATAAACTCCTCTTTTGCTTAACGACTTAATACGTGTGTAATTCGTGCAATTACAGAATTCTTGGCGAATTGCAAAAAATGCCACTTTTTTACTGTTTATTGCACCTTGAGTTACAAGAAAAATTAACTATTCTTTATTGTTTTCGTTAAGATTCTTTTTAAAAGACAGCAGAACAAAATTCAAGTTGTCTTTATTCTTTAGAGTTCAAGAATAAGTACCTAAATAAAGTCGAGATCACAACTTGACATTTGAATTGCTTTGAGAGGAATCCTTGTTAAAATTAACGGAGGTAATTATAGTGCGAGGCAGTACCCTTAACAAAGAAGAAATAGGAAAAAATGTTAATTAATGTATTAAATTATTTTTTTATTTGTTCGTTAACTGTTATGAATTGTAGAGGAATGAAATATAAAAATTAACTGTACAGAATTCATGTCTAAACCAGAGGAATGCCTTAATCAGTTTGAGTGTACGTGCATTACAAAAATCGCTTTTGCTTTTTTGTGAAATTCAAAATGTATCTTGACTGGATAAATATTTTGTTTCTTTCCTGGTCAAAGTAAGCTAATTTGGTGAATAATCTATGAAATAAAAGATATTAGGTTTGTAAGAAAATGTCCGCAGCCCTATACATTGAGGACCTGATGTAATGATTTTTTATTTACTTCTTCTTCTTCTTCTTTCTCTTTCCCAATTATGCATTACGGCGTTGTGTCCTCGGTCCAGCTTCTATGGGTAGTTGCCATTTGTTTAATCTCTTCCATCGTTTTTTCTCTTTTCCTTGCTGACTCTGTGATATTGTTCTCAGTTCAAAAATCTTTTTGGGATATCTGTTGATATCCATTCCTTTGAGGCGTCCGTACCATTTTAGTTGTTTTGTTTTTATTTCTTCTACTACTGATCTTTGTTTCAATTCTTCCCTGATATCCCTATTTCTAATTCAATTTCGTCTTTCCTACTACCCTTCTTAAATATTTCATTTCTGTAGTCGTCACATTGGATCTTATCTTATCCGTTATTGCTCAGGATTCTGCCCCGTATAGCAGAGTGGGTAGATAGGTTGCTTTGTATAAATACACTTTTGTTTCATTGCTTAGCTCGTTCTTCTCTATTAGGGTGTTATTTATTTGGTAGTATATTCTATTTGCTTTGCTAATTCTGTTTTTCACTTCCTCGTCCATTCTACCATCCTTATGTATTGCTGTATTGTAACATAATTGTTCCCCGTCGATTTATATTGGGGTGTGGTGTTCTACTTCTTTCTTACTTATTTTCATTACCTTACTCTGTTGTTTGTTAATGCTCATTCCCTGTTCTCTAAGATGGTCATTCCAGATATGGAGATTGTTTTCTAGTTGTTGTATGTTCATGGAAATTAGTACAATTAGTACAGACTGTCTTCTTGTTTAAACCTTTTATCCATTTTAAATTCTTCTGAAGTATGACCATTTAACCGTACTTTTCCTTTTGTTCTTTTATTGGAGTTCTTTATTAGTCTTGTCAGTTTCGGACTTACGTGTATGTAGTTCTTGCATAACTTTTCATATATCCTTGGTACTTAATCGAATGCTGCTTTTAGATACAGGAAAGCGAGAAATACGTCTCTGTTTCTCTCCGCCATGCTACTGCTGACAGACATATCACTTTGTAGTTATCGCAGCTAGTTGTTTTTCCCTTCTTGTGTATGGATACTATTATATTATTATTCCAGTCCGTTGGTACCTGTGCGGTGTTCAATGCCTTGTTTTAGTAACTTTGGGAGGATACCATCTTCTGCTGCTTTTTTATTTTTTGTATTGGTCAGGGCTTCTATTTCTTCGTTCTGATTATTTTCGTGATACTGGAACTTTTCATAGTGTTTTGTTCAGGTTTTTAGGACTCATTCTATTGTTGACTCTATCTTCCCTTCTTCATTCTTGATGTTATCTGCTTTGTTATGTTTACCTTTAGTTTCTTTGTTATATTTCAGAACTTTTTTTTATTTGCATTGCGTTTCTCTTCTATTTTCTTTCCGAATTCTTCCCATGTGTTCTTTTTTGATTCTTTCACCGCTTCCTTGATTTCGTTTCGTTTTTGCATGTATTTTTCTGTCTTTTCTTATATTTGTTCTATTAAAAATTATCCATGCTTCTTTCTTCTATTTTACTATTGTTTTTATTTCTTCATTCCACCACCTTGTTCTTTCATAGTTTAAGTTTACTTCCTTTGTACCGCAGATTCTTCTTTTAGTTTGTTTTATCTTTTATTTAAATTCCAAGGGCTATTCCATTCATCCTCGGTCTCGACTTCTCCGAGTGTTGTGGTAAGTTGTCTCTCATATTCTTCTTTTCCATCTTGAGTTTCTAATCTTTCTAATTTTATTCTTGTGTTTTTTATTTGGTTCCGTTCTTGGTTGTTTGAAGGCTGTGTCCGCAACTAGCAGCCTATGTGTGATGTTTAATTATGTTCCTCTAATAACCTTTATGTCATTATTGTGATGTAGTCTATTATAGCTCTTTATTTTCATATGTATTTCCTATAAGCAGTGCATTTGTGATACAAAAGTCTTATCATTTTTTCTCCGTTGTTCAATTTCTTTATTGTATCCTATATGGGCATTTCAGTCCCCCATTATGATTAGGGGGCAATTTTTAGTTTGCATTTTTTCTACCATATGTTGGAGTTCTTCGTAGAATTGTTCTTTGTCAGGTGTAGTGGCGTTCTGCATAGAGGCGTATATCTGCATTACTCCTACTTTTTCTTATAGCTCTAGACTTACTGCGATTATTCTAGGGCTTGTTGCTTTCCAATGTGTAACTTTGGTTTCTAGTTCTTTACTGAGAATCATTCCTACTCCTTCATTTATACGTTGACCTACTGGGGTTCTCGAATATCTGAGGGTATAACCTTTATCTAGCATCATAGTTCCAATACCTCGCTTCTTTATTTCTGCCAAACCATTTCTCCATTTCCTCTATTACTCATACTTTCTTTCCTGCCAGTAACGTTACTGTCCACGTTCCAAATCTTATCTTTGATCTAGTCGGTTGTCTTCGATTCATCCGTCCAGTTCCGAGGCTCATCTGGGCACTCTGAATCATTATTATCTCGTGTGGGTCCAACGATGAGAGCCCCGTTACCTTGGGACAACTTGCCTTTGAAGTATGGTCCTTCGGGAGTTTTTTATTTACTATTTGGGCAAATGCACTAACTTACCTTCAATATAAAGATGAAATGCGGTTTTCCAACCACATTTTGATTTATTTATATGAATTCGCCGGGGTTTAAACTCGGTATCTCTTGGTTTGTAGTCGTTCGCTTAATCATCTCAGCCGTATAACACATTTAAAGTATTTATTTCATGATATCGCCAATTAAACTATGAAACAGCCTGTCTAAGATTCATAGACGTCAACAAAAATCATACATTGCAACGACTATATTACTTTTGCCTATTTATTATTTGATATGAAAAGCTTAAAGCCCTGTGACTAGAAAACTAACAGATAAAATTCTAAAAATTTGAATTTGTGAGTTTAAAATTTACTGGATTACTATGTGATATAATTCGTACGCTGTGTATATATTATGCCACAGAAATGTCTAAAAATTATAAATAACAGGTCAACAAGAATTTAGTCCATAAAAAGTCCCTGAAAAGTGAAGTTTATTATGGTTAGTGGCCTTGTTTGGTCGTTTCGTTTCACAGAATCAACTCGTTAGACTCATTAATCTTAATTCATCTTAGTGTCCAGACCTAGGGAGAACTATAATTAAATAAGTAACAGAAACAGCCGTCAGGGAGTTTTAACAACAAACTAAAAGAAACGTCGAGAGCAGAAATCAGAAATCCCAAAGTTAAAAGTTGTTTTTTTACGCCACGTTAAAACCGTATCCGATTACTACGATTAGCGGGCGGCGCGCTCGAATCCACCTTATTATTATTTCATTAAATATCTCGTCTGAAAGGATTTAATAATGGTAATAATAATAACAGTAATAACAAACAATTTCAATTACGATAAAACGATTATTTATTAATGAACTGAAAGGATTTCACTATCTCTCTGCAGTGATATCAAATAAATTATTGCTGCCATATACGCGCGCGCCGGATATTGCGAGTTCGATTCATATTGAAAGATTATATCACCGCGTTAATTCGTTAACTCCTGTCAAATAGAATCTTGTTTAACTTCTGTTTATTATGTGTGTTAGGAGATGTCATCAACATTTGTTGCAGGTTCTGGCGACAAACTTGTATAAACTGGAGGATCTATTGCGATTTAATATTAGGAAATCGTATAAATCAAGAGCTAAGTTGAAAGTTTTGATTTATTTCGCGGTTTTGCTCTGAAAGCGTACAATTTATCCTTATTTATTACTAATTTATTAATTATAAAATATTCCATTTCATGCGGGTTTTTATAAAATTGTTTTTGCAAAAGCAAACGAAATGAAGGAATTCTCGTTAAAAGCTTGAAACATCTACTAACGATATAAATACCTAAAATGTAAAAAGTATTTCTTGGTTTATAGCCAAAACAGAAAAATAGTTACTTCTTGAAGAGATATTTCTGATCCTTTTGAAGTACCAACGTAAATAATATCATTCTACTAATGATGTCTGCTAATGGACCATTATACTGTTTGTGCTCGTTTGTACCGGATTTATTTTGAAAAATGATCTGCTCTCGGCGACAAATTCCGTTTCTCTCGAAATCGCGCTTTGCCGGAAGCTCCTTTACTCGTTCTGAATTTTATTTTATAATATCACATAAGAACTTTAATGCATTTTTTTAACATCTTCTCATTTCATCTTTTACAGCCCAATACCGTTCACCAAGAATTACCGAACACCCCTCAGACATAATAGTAGCAAAAAACGAGCCCGTTACATTAAATTGTAAGGCGGAGGGTCGACCAGAACCAACGATAGAATGGTTTAAGGACGGCGAACCAGTTCGGACTTCACCTGTGGATAACAAATCGCATCGTGTACTTCTACCCTCCGGATCTTTATTCTTTCTTCGAACGGTTAACAGCAAGAAGGAACAAGATGGCGGAGTTTATTGGTGTGTAGCTAAGAATATTGCTGGATCTGCTGTTAGCCGTAATGCTACACTTCAAGTTGCCGGTATGTATACCTCCTGCATTAGTGTAACTTTCGAGTTTGAAACATTTACGAGAGGGAAATTTGCATGAGTGTTGGAATTAAAATCGATTTCTGTTTCTGTTTTCCTTTGTTTGGGTGTTATTATGTAAAACTTTCTAGACTGATTTGAATAATTTGTAACATTGGAAGTTCCCCCGCTTAATTTGTTTAGCCACTTTGTGTTTGTTGGTGGGCTCTGTGTAGAAGATACAAAAGAATGGTAACGTTTTAAATTTTATTATTTTGACGTGAGAGGATTTTACCTTTTATATAGGTTAGGTTTTTATTTTGAATGATTTTCAATTTTTCATTGTTAGCAGAAGATGAAAAGCAATCTGTTCAGGGTATCTTCAAAAGGGAAATCTTATTAGTGTAAATTCCATAAGAATCTATACATTTGAATGGGACAAAATATTGACGATGCTTACATCTAATTGGAGCAAGATGAAGTTCTCTATTTATCTCATTATAAAGATGTTAAAACTCAATGTCTTGTTTGTTCTGCTAGCAGACTATAGCAGTACATTTCATTCAATGAAAACTATTCTAATGATTGTAAAAATAGTTGGCGTAAAACTTTCTAAGTAAAAATTCTAGGAGATAGAGAATCGGTTAAACTGGATAAAAGCTACCTTTTTGGAAGATCACTTTCTTTCTATTTTTGTTTTCTTCAAAATAATCCATGGTTTTCTATTCTAGACATTCGTTTAAAAAAAAGTATAAGTTTCCAAATTTCTTTAAAGCAACAATACCTGTAAACAGGAATTTTGCCTTATTATATTACCTTAGCTAGCTTAAGTTCAGCGGCCTTAGGCATGGAGTAAGGAACAGAGCCCGTAGAAAATACACCACTAACCAAAATTATTAAAACCACAAAGAGAAATCTTGGAATGTTCACAGAAAAATTACAAAAGCGACTTCTACAGTCGAACTTCGATAACTCGAACTCAAAGAGAAACAAGAAGCACTTGGAGCAATCAAGACTTTAACTAAATCAAAGTATTTTGCATTTGCAATAGGTTTGAGTTATCAAAGATTTGAATTCGATTGTACTTTGTTACTTGGAATCGTTTTCTAAAATAAATCATATGTTAAAACCATTTTCGGTTGCATTTCTTGAAGTCCCGCGGGATATACCATGTCAAACTTCACAATCCTCTTAATTTAATAAAACAGACTAATCTATCAAAAGGTCAAACTTCGTCCTTCATTGGAGTACCTACGATGACCTATTGTCGGATTTTTTCTTTAGCAGTTCAATGAATTGTCATGTGATTAATTTTCAAAATTTCTCTCGAAATGTAATTTCCTTAGAGAAAGCTAATATACAGTAGGATCGAGATTCGACGGACGTTTTCTTCTCAGCAGATTACCTACCTCAATGAATCTACCATGTAGCACTAAAAGCTAATCCACAGTAGGGTCGGAATGTGACATCTACTGTAGATGGTCTACGGTCAAGTTCCTTCTTAGCAGACCATCCCGATGAATGAGCCATACCGCACGTTACACTTCTCTGAATTTAATCTTCTTTAAGAAACCTAATCTGTCGTAGGATCAGCATTTTGCACGTCGCGCTCTGCACTTCCCCAAATTCAATCTCCTGCGGGAAAGCTAACCTAGTATAATGTCGAGATGCGTCCTACTCCAAATAACTATGGGTGGTCTGCGATTGGGTCGCTTCTCCTCAGCAGGTATTCCGATGAATGTGTCGCGCTTTTCTTGTCTTTTCAACATAATTTTCTTAGAAAAACAATCTATAGTAGGCTTGAGATTTACTCTGAATCAACCTACTGTGGCTTACAATTACCCTTCGCTTTTCCACCCGCATCAGACTACCTCACGGAACCTACCATGTGACGCTTCGCACTCCTCTTGATTCTTTTTTTTCTAGAAAGAGGGAATCTATAGTAGAATCGGGCTTTTATGTCCGGCCATCTTCTTTTAGAGAAAACTAAACTATGGTACTACTACTTATGCGGGACTTACTTTGTACTCCTGTTAATTCTGTCTCCTTACAGCAAGGTAATTTACAGTACAGTCGGGCTTTGCGTCTCCACCTGAATATTCTCCAGAGTACGTCATGTGACGCTTCGCGCTTCTATTCATTGAGTTTATTTAGAGAAAGCTAACCTGTCCGTCGGAAATCGACTTCCACTAGGCCACCTACTTTACCTATACTTAGACTCTCCTTAGATAAAGATAATTCATCATAAGATCGAACTATGCACTAGACTAGACCATCTAGTGGAGTAGCTACGACCACTCTTTATCACCTCAGGCAGAACGTGCTTGGCCACGTGTTGTTTTTTTTTCATTTTATCTCCCTAGAGAAAAGTAATCTATAGCAAGGTCGGGAATTATCCACCGTGGTCAGGCTCTTCGTACCAGGCCCTCACTCAGGACGCACCATTAAGCGCTTCGTGCTCGTCTTAATTTAGTTTCTTACTTTCTATCGTAAGGTCGCGATTTGTCGGCTGTCAGGCTACTTATGATGTCCTACGATCGGTCTTCTTTTTGATTTACTTTCTTTACAAAAGATAATCTATCGATGGACTTCCACCAAGGCATCGGGCTTCTACTCTACAGCAGACGTCCCGAGAAATGTATCATGTTGCTGCTGTTTAACGCTAAATGCCACCAAAGGTGGCTGGCCTTAGAGAACCTAATCTCTTTGTGGCTTGGAGGATGTGGACTGGTGGAGTGGAGCGTGCTTCGTGTGGGTTGGTCTGTTGATGGATTTTTTGATGGTTCGTGTTGGTGCTGCGCCCGGATGTCCAAACATCCAACAGGCCGCCGAGTCAATGGCAGTGTTGAATGCAAGAGCATAGTTGGAGATGCAGGACAAAGCAAAACGGTTTGTTTGTGAGCTGTGTAAAAGTGTGTGTATGTGGTTGTGTTGTGGTGCGTGGGTGTCTAGGTGTATTGAGTGTGCCGTAGGCTGTTACTGTTGCGGCATTTGCCAAGGGAAACCACGGAAAAATCTTGGCGAGGTGCCATGTTGTGTTTTGCTCTCTTCTTGATCTAATCTTCTTAGTCACCCACCTGGTGTCTTATGGTGGTCCACGATCAGGCTTATCTACAGCAGGCCATTCTGATGAATGGGTCATGTTGTGCTTTGCGCTTTTCCTAATTTAATCTAAAGAAAACTTATTATAGATTTGAGATCTGGCTTTTACCATGGTGGCTTCTCTTCAGCAGGTCATCCTGATGCATGTACCATGTAGCACTTTGCGCTTCTCTTAATTTAATCCTCTTAGAAAAACTAAATTATGGTCGTGTCACACTTTGCTTTCCTTTTAACCTCTGTGGAGAAATCAAAACCACGGTAGCTATACCATGCTACCTGTGGTATTTCAAAGTTAGACTTCTCTTCTCCACTAGTTCAATCCACTGAACGCATCATGTAACATCGCGCTTCTTTCAATTTTATCTCCATCTATAGTAGAGTTGGGCTACGCCTTTCCATCAGGCCAACGCGCTAAATGTAAATATCGCGCTGTGTGTTTCTCTTAATCTAATTTTATTTTCCATCGGGACATTGACAGTATCCTATGGTTAGGCTTTTCTTAGATAAAACTAATGTACTCTAATCTAATTTCTGAATTACAGCTAAAAATTATTATTACTGACAATGAGCAAACATTCATTGCCATAATACACAGTTTACCGCAGCTTTGGGAAACTTTTGTCTGGTTTGTTCATTAAGTCTTACCAAATATTTGATCACAGTTCTCTTCCATATTGATATCATCTTTTCAACAAACATCATAAGCTTCCTCTATCTTAAAAATATTCAACTTTAAGGAGTGATATCTGGGAAGACAGTAAGCTGTGGATCTAAAATGAATTTTGATCAAATAAATTCATTCGTATATGAATGAATGAATCTTGAAATTCAGAGGTACCTAATGTTTCCTAAAAATAGGCCCAATTTATATTTTTTTATTGTTTTAGAAATTGCAATACCTGCATACACTTCGAGGTTAACGACCTCAATTTACTACAGAATAATATCTTATAGTTTTTGTAACATCTCTTTTATTCCCTGACAATACATTACTCAAAAGTCCAAACAGCGATAGTAAAAAATTATCTTAGATTAAACTCATTCAAACGGAAAAACCAGACAGCAAAAATGTTTCTCATTTCCAGATTACGTTTTAAGAATAAAATTCTGCCACCAGATAGTTTTGAAACGGGAACGAAAAACAGTAACTCTTTTATGGCTGGCTCATTTTTATTCAGGAAATAAACAATTCTGATTTTAACATATGTTTTCTGTTTCCATTTCCAGTCTCTCCCCCTCCACCATTACCCACCACATCGTAAATTAACTACAAATGACGTAACGTTTTTTTATGCTAAATCCCGTAGTTTTACAAATAGACCTGCCATTTATTGTATCGATTTTCGGTTACAAAACTTAATTTATTTTTATCTCATTTGTATATATAGACACAAGTTCAATATACTGCAAATTTATATGCAGCTCTAACATCTAAAGTCACTATAGAACCACCAACAGGATTATTTTGGTACCATTAACGTAAGTGCTAATCCATGTTCTTTCTGATAACTGAATAGGTATGCACACATATAAAAAGACAAACTCCTAAAATGCTAGGAAGTTATTTTATTTGTAAGAATTTTTTTAAAACATTGATTTTAAACTTTCATCACTTAATCATCGAGAAGTCAATTGAACTAATTTATTTGCACTGTAGGAGAACCAGAACGATTTTTTATTGCTTCCTTTCAAACTGGTATATTTTAGCCAGTACATTCTTTCTAATTATTATTCTTCTTCTAAGAACCTATAGATCGTAAAATTTTAATTTGACAATCGTAAAAACAAACATAAAACCATCCATACCTCAAAAGTTAATTAAAGATCTGCATAACTAGCATCTAAAATTCCACCCCATAATTTCACACAAAATATCTTCAGTGCCTGAAACGGTATTTTCACTGCATAAAACTACCTACCTAATAGTAGAATTTATATCCATCGTAAAATTTAAATTCTTGAATTTGCGGACAGCAAACCAGACGGTGTTAGATGAAGCGATAGTAATATTGCGGAGTCAAGAGAAGAGAAGAGACTTATAAAGAACCGACCGTATGCTAATAATATCCAAAATTTAAACACATAACGCGCATCTGGCTATATCTCTCATCCAGTAAGCTTTTTAAGCTTTTGAAATTCATAGCCTTCATTGTTTAAGCTTCTAACCATCAATGGGTCGCGTGTGAAGGCACATGTGTTCGAGTAGTGTTACGGGATAACGACCGGTAGCTTAGTTAAAGGCACCTAATTTTCTATTAGTCATCCATATTCATGAATCGAACGACGACCCTTTGTTATTATTAATATATCGCCCAGCCCTGTATGTATAATTGCACCCTAAAATGACAAATTAGGCTCTATAGTCGTCTAGCCAATAGGTATCAGGTTTGCAAGGAAATATAAGGTGAAAGACACTTTCTTATTGTTGTTTTTTTAATTGTTTTTATAAAAGGTAAGAAGTTGTAGTAATTATTTATTAATTGTTTTAGATTAGTTCTCTTGCATGCTATAATTTGTATACCTACGTGTTATTGTATTTATTAATACAATATAAACGCCCATGTCCTTATAAACAACAGTAAAACTATTGCAAGCCAGAACAGAAACACAATAACCTTTTCAATTCATTTATTATACTCGTAACGCTATATAATTTATTATCTTGTAAGATATCTACTAAATTATATAACATTTAGCATTCTTTCTTATTTAATTATCCTATAAAATGTGTGGACTTTACACGTATTACATTTTGTAAGCGTTTAATGAACAACTAAATACAGTGAAGGATTGTTAATTAAACAACAAACTCTTAGTTAGTATGTATACAGGGTTAATCATTATTATTCATGTCTATCTTCTTCCCACATTTAACTTGTTTCAAAACCATAAAGTTTGATTGCTGATAATCATCAATTCTGAAACCGTTGTCACTTTGACAAACCTTTGTAACCAGCGCTTATGAAGTAAATGATCATTAGTGATCAGTGAAATTTAATTCCCAACAGATTCAAGTTCTAATTAATAGTATTTGATCAAACTTGTATAATCCTAATGTTTTTGTTATTCCTACTGCCATGTTTGTTCAACCCTTAGCCCAGGAAAATTGAGGAAAGATATGAAAAGGACCTCAGTGATCAAAAAGTGGAAAATCCTTCAAAATACCTGCAACTTAGAATTTTCAATGCATTTATTATTTTCTTATTAGAAATAAATATAATCAATTTTAAAGTGAAACGTCATTAAATTGTAAAGCAATTAAAGTTCTCCTCATAGGTTGAGGCGTTTGAACGAGAAAGTCTTCTGGGGGCAGATCAAGTGGGCCTTACGGCATTCATACCAACTTTCACATCCTTTCTTCCCTTTCAAATCCAAAGTTGATCAATAATGCTGACAGCAAATCTGAGACAGGACCAAGAGAGTCATTTAACACCGACCACTCTGATTCACAGAGTTAAAGATCATTTTCCACCCAATGTTGAACTTATAACATACGCGATGTGTGTTCTGATGAACTGGTAAATGATTGATGAACTGCGATGCTTGCTAGTATGTATAAAATTGAAGTTCATCCAAATTCTATCCTATCCTTATAAGTTTTGCCTCTTGTCAGTTTCTACTTGATAAACAACTCGTAAAGTCAGTTGAACCTTGTTTACTGAGTTTTCTAATAATTCATCTCGAGTTGTAATTGGCAAAGTTTCTGCCACAGAACATTGGGGTGCATTTTTATGTAAACGTTTCGATTTTTTTGCTTAGTGGTTTGCTCTTTCATTGGATACAACTGAGCATTTCGATCCGTAGTTAGTAAGAAGGGCTTAAGCACCCATGCAGCACCATTCAAAATATATTCTCCATCATCGAGAACGAAATTGATGTTTTGGGGAAAAATGATAGAGGCAAGGCGTTTCTTAGATCATTGTCTCTATTCATAACGCAAACGACGCGTAAGAGTAATTTCTACTTTGCAGATGGAAGTTTTGCAACTGCCTTTCGCTTCAAGTGAATATTTGCAAATTTCAGACCATTAATTCTTCTCATGGATTTCGTACTGATTTGCAGTGCTTCGTTGAAAAAAAAAGATTATGACTATAGTACTTTTTCCTCTTATTCGCTGCCGCTACATTTCTGCTCTCAAGGGAACCACCACACAAAACATACATACATTCATTTCAGAACAGACCCTTTAGTTTTGCCAAAGTAAATAGCAACGGATAAAAATTTCAGACACTTTACAGTCTCAACGACATTTTAGTTTTTAATTTGTCAACTTGTGTCAAAGACGTATGATACATACTTTGTATATTTACTAAAATCCCTAGACGAGGGCACTCTTTCAATAGAAATTAATTTATGTTACATAGGTAATTCTAACTGCCATATTTTCGACGTTGTTCCTCTATCATTGAAAGTTTTGTTAAGATCATTTAATAAATATCGCTTCGATTAGCATTATGCTAAATTTTGTTTATCATTTATTATAATAATTGATATAAAATTTATTCCGTTTCGAAATTATAAGATGCAAATTGTATTTCGCATTTTGTAAATATATTTCTCTATAAATATTTAATTTTCCCTCTTCGATAAATGTTATTCACCTCTAGCAAATTCAAGAATTAAAATATTAGTCCTTTTCTCTCTTCCTCTGCTGCGATTAAACAAAGTTCGATCTTTTAAAAATTAAATGTATCTCTATTTTATTATTTTATTTTTCTTTATTCCAAAAATTTTGTGGTTGGTGGCGATGCAAAAGACACATAAATCGCGCTCCTTGACACTAAATGCAAATTAGCTTTAAACGGCTACTACAGGTCAAACGAGTAGGGATGAGTAAGGTTCTCCACCCTTCGCGTTTACCAATAAATATGATTCTGTCATCTGCGAATCATTTTATCAATGGGAAAAGACGCCGCAAGATGGCTTTCGTCTAATGCCTCGTCTCGCTTGGGATTTTTCAAAAAGCCTAGCTTGAGCTCTCGACAAGAACGCGTTGCGTTCCTTCCGTTTTCTAATACCTGGAGATCTTCCGTTTGGCAATTTTTGAAGTCGCGACATCCAGTAGTTTGGATAAAGCTACCGAAGTTTCATTGTTTAACCTGACCCGATCATAGTATTTCCGATTTTAAGCGCGTCGCGATCTTCAGTGCGTCGAACACAAAGATTTACCCTTGATTTCAGGAAGATATCGTCAGTGTATCGTTACCTTTTCCATATCTCAGTCTGGTTACTGGATTATACAACCTCCAGAAGGTGTTGTCGTTATAATTCTCGTAAACGAACTTTCCGTATCTTTTCGTCAAGTATATCTGTACAAGTCTACACATAGATTTGGGAATCTTCCGTCGACAACCGTTTGACCCAGTTTTGGCGGTGCTTCGTCTCCAGTGCGTGCGATGGAGTTTAAGCAGCTTTGTATATAGTGATAGTGAATTTAAAGCCAATGTATGTGCAAGTGTTTGCATCCATGTATGCCAAGCGTATTTGGATTTAATTATTCCGTATTGGGATTCACTTATATAGGTCAAAGTTAACTAAGACTGGCGCCCTCTCAGTTATAACCCTTTCGTTATCGTTCTCTACCGTAAGGCCTCTCTATGACGCCGGCCCAATCTCCGATAAAACCGAGCAAGTCGTGTTTTAAGGCATATCGATATTATTTTATGCTACGTCACTTCTCAGGGTCACTAAACCCATTTTTACAAGTAACAGTCTCTTTGGCCGGGTAGAGTTTTTGGCAGGACTTTCAGCGTTGGCACTGATTGATTTTCAATGCCCGCCCTCTTCGATGAATGGGATCAGTAGCATTGACGTGGAGGTACTTTGTTTAACGTCCCAGATGTTGTAGAAGACATATGGTTAGATATGCATTGGCTGTCGCTGGAGATGTTGGCTAAAAACAAAGACTTGTTTAGGTGTGCGCTGTGTGCCGTGAAGCTCAGTAGAAGCCGGCAGTGACTGTGGGGGAATTTTGGGGGCGCGATACTACTAACTCCGTGTTCCGAACAATTTCCGAGACGCGGAAATTCAGAACAGCAAGTAGAGGAAGCCTAAAGGACGAGGGACTGTAAAACACGAAGGGAATCGCTAACCAACGTTTTTGCAAGGAAAGTGAGATCCGCGGACTTTCTCGATGTTGATCGGGACACTTAATCCAGTGTTTTTGCGAAACTCCAGCTTGTTCAGAATTCATTTCAGGTAAAATCTGAAGCTCTTGAGCAATCCTCCAAGTTTTGTTCAGAAGTTCAATATCTTGAAAAGGTTAGTGTATTTTGGGTGATTATCTCAAAATTTTCTTATTAGTTTATGGCCTTCGTTGGTTAGGGCAGATACATATTTAATCAAGAGTCTGAATATAATTTGTTAAACAGGACAGATTATATAATTTAATCAATCAATTAATTAATTGTGCATAAATTGAATATTTGCGTTAATTCGTAAAGTGCTTTTATCAGGTACAAGCAAAGTTTTTGATTAAAAACTATGAGTTCTAGACAAATACATAAAATAACCAAGATCTACAAAAGGTACGTTTGGCTGGCATGTTCAGTGCGTTTAACGAGTAGAGTATGGAATGTTGTCGCGTGACCATGGAGTAATATGAGCAAAAACGAAGTTATTGAGAGATCAACATATTAACAAAATTCTCAATACCAGATAAATTCTCTCTTAGCTTCAGTTTATTGATGAAGTTCGTCTTTACAAGTAACTTTATCCTACAAAACGATTTTCAAAATACACCAAAAGTACAGTATTGTTAAACAAACAACAATATCCTTCCGTCTGAGAAACCTGCGTATCCCTTACTAGACTTTAGACGACTGACTGCCTCGCCCGCCTAAATGCACTGATCTTGCTTTCTAAGGATCACCCTACCTTCAATATGTTAAAATCTTGCCAAACGAACTTTCACATAAGTTTTTCTGTAGGGGCATATTTGATATAAAACTAACAGATTAGCTCTCGTATATTAGATTACCCATTACGTTTCCATATTTTTCTACGCTTTTCTCTTTTATGGGACTTTTCTGCAGAAAAGCGCAATATATACGAAATTAAAAATTTTCCATAGACAACAAACAGAAATAAAAAGCGACGCTTAAACAAACTTTATGGAATATTTTATTCTCGCCATCAAGTTTCTATGTTTTATATTTTCTGTTTTGTCTTTCAAGAAACGTTTGTGTGTGTATATGCATGTATGTCTTCATTTTATGAGTGCGTTAAAATATTCTCGCGTCCAAAATACACATTACCTCGCAGGTTCATATCGATGCAGCAATAAAACCAAATGTTTATTATTCATGATAGCAATAAATTGTATTATTGTGAATATCTGTTTGGTTCTGCGAACATCGTCTGGTAGCAGCTTACAAATATTGACTTTGAGCTTCTGAAAGCATCGTTTGTTTGCGATTATGCTAATGATTCCATTTGAAAAATTGACTTAAGCATAAGGTATAGTTGTGTTTTGTACACATTCCGATCATTTATTTTACATTTTTCTTCCATTCTTCTTTTTTTTCCTCTACTACTTTGTACATTGAGGAACATTCCGACGTCATGTGTCGGTAACTGAACCCGTGTCCTTCCAATAAATTACTTACCTTTTTTATTTTTATGCTTTTAAACAAAGGTTTCACGTACACACAATAAGTTTCTTTTTAGAAACCACTTCTTGAACACATAGAATTCAGCTAAGTAAAAATATATATCTCTCTCATCAATTTTCAGACCACCCACCGAAAAATAATAATTAATCAAACTTTTCCCTGTGCCGGCTGAACTTAGCGAGCTTAAAAATAAAATACGTTCATTAAAAAACTGCCTGTTCACTGCTTTTTTAAAATTCAGCAAACTTTCTGCAGAGGTGGTGGTATAACAAGGGTGGAACCCAACAAAATTTAAATCATTTTGCTTTTCCTCTAAAAGTAATAATCACGTTGTAGATATCTGATTACCGTACAAACCAAGCATCTTTAGAAGGAAGGGCACAGAGATAAGGGGAAGGAAGGTGTGCCCTAATATGACTAATTACACTATTTGTTATCCTAAGGGTCTTATTATACAACCCTTTGTTTGAGAATTTTATCAGATGAGAGGTGGATTGTAAGGAATTGGGTATTTATCATCATTTTTCAATCTTGTACGGATTTAATTTGTTAGAAAACACAATTCTGATTAAATTAAAGAACAGGGATAGATTGTAGACATAAATTATCCATTAAAATATTTCATTAAACGAGCTTTTCCCCCCTATGTATATGTGAGTGTGTCTTCTTTCCAGTTTTACAACTGTAACCACCGTAAAGTGAGTGGAATTTTCAATTTCACAGTCGCCTTTGCAGTAAGTGTGTTGTTTACAGGTCTGTTCACGTTCTGTTATTATTGCGACATAAAAACTAACAACATACTTCGTTGGAAACGTTGCAGTAATGGCCTATTAGGACCGTTGCCAATCGAAAATCAGTAGACTATTAGCGATATTTACACACTAGAATTGGTTTTTTATTTAATCTATGTTTGTCAGACGATACTAATCTTAATTAAATTGTTGACATAATAACGATAACGTTTAATAGTAAATAGTAAAAATGTCGGAACATTAATAGGAGGAAACTCCTACCAATCGAACTAAACAAGTTTTTATCATCGTTTTATTTACAAACAGTAAAAGTGTTTTCTAGTGAATGAATAAGTCGTTAGCTTCTTTGTCAGTAATAAGTACTTTGATTATATATAGTGTATTGGCTAGAATTACCTTTTGAAGAAGCTTGAAATGTGAAATCGAAAATTATGGGCACTGCTTATCCACAAAGACGATTTATTTGCCTCTCTTTATGTTGCTATAATAGAAGATGAAACGTCAAACGTTTTAGATGTTTTTTTTGGGAATTTCTAGTAACATTCCTTCGGTCAAGTAAGGAAAGTAAATTGTTTGTTTTGCCAAAAAGACTCTTCTTCCATTTCGAATATTTTGGTTTTTACAAGAGTTACCCAAAAAATATCGCCAAAAAGATTCCTATTTGAATAGATCAATAGTATAAAGGAAACACGCACAGTGGACCCTTTCTTATCTGAAGTAGCACAATGAAACATCGATTTTCTTTAAAGAAATTTTTCTACCGTTTGATAGTACCCTTAACCATAGCAATATATAACAAGCCAGCGTGTTTTGGTCCCAGAATCTTTTATATTAAAGAAAATGGGTGAAGCAGTGACTTTACTCTCGTACCTTGCTATTTCTAATCAAAATTGACAAGGTTATTCGAAATTTGCACCATAAGACGTGACGAAAGCCAAGAAGTCCAAAATCAGCTCCGTATTGGAAGTCTACCTTCCACAATAATACAATTAAAATCAAATTTTCACCCAATTGAAATTTTCTGACCTGTGGTACGTATGAATCCCCTGTATATTTTGACGTAGAGATAGTTACTAAGAAAAAGTTAAAGATAAAATGACAAATGGCGCTTCTCTTCTTTTATCATTCTTGGAATAGAAACGACTGTGATCCTCTACAGCGACCACCAATCAGGTTTTGCCCTCCAATCTTTTTTAGGAATCTAAGCACGAACTCGGGTCGACTCTGCTTTTCAACGGGATACTTGTGACGGCCTAAATTCTGTCTTCATCCTTCAGAATAAACTTTCTACTTTCGAACGGGTCACCTGCAGTGGTCCTTTTAAGAGAACCAAATAAGAGACCAGGTTGGACTTAGCATTCCGACGGGCCGATGGGTGGTCCAAAGTCGAGATTCGTCCTCAGATAGATGCGAATAGGTCATCTGTGGTATCTCAAGGTCGAACTTGCCTTTTGTAATATATCAAAATTTTAATATTATGATCACTGTTGTAAGCACAGTGAGCTTCAATACCCATACAAAACGACAAAGAAAGCTTGAATATCATTAAAATATTATCTTGACTTGGCTTCTTGGGGTCATCTTAAATTGAAGAAAACAATATAGTAGAAGGTTATTGATTTCGATGGTAACCAAGATTTTTGACTCCACTTTTGCTAGATACTAGAAGCTCTTCAAAGACGATAAGTAAGTGATATGATAATAATTCGAATAATTTATGATTGGAGGGGTAAAACTAATTTTAATCTGAACAAGGCTGCTTAAAGCATGTTTGTTGGTATAAAAAAACTTCAGCAATGAAAAGGGTTATCATGGGTATCATTTTAAGACTAACTGAAATATTTCTGGTACGACCTTTGAGAGGAACCAAGAGTTTCCAAATCTATAGGCATCAAATACGGTATTCCATTATTATTCAGGTGGAGGAGAAAGCAGTGACTTGACTTACTTCCTACAAGAATATGCTATGCGTCCCTCACGAATCCATCATTTATAATAACAGAAGAGACAGTACTCAAGCTGACTAAAGTTTCCACCTTCTCGACTTTCAGGATATCCACGATTCAATCTCTATAGCATTATGCTTTCCAAAACTAGTATTTTTAATAAACTTTGCCATCAAGTCAGACATGCGCAACAATCTGCCCACCACCATTTCAGTCATGTCCAAGAACAGAAGTAAACTTACCATCTTAGATTCTGAATCCGCATGATAAAATCGACCCAGTGCACGCTGAGCTAAGCTGCAGGAATCGTGTTGCTATCCAAAAAATCTCTGACTTTCTTTTTTGTCATGCTTGCTCTTTAGCATCTTGCAAGCAGAATACCATTTAGAATGCATCCTGGGGCTGAAGTATTTGCAGAGATCCTCATTTTTCAATTCTAAGCTCACACGACCAGACGAAAGCTGCAGACCTCCAACTATTAAACAGCCCCTAAAGCAACTACTTTCCTTCAAGAAAAAGGAATCAGCAATGAAGGTGATGCTGTCGGTTGCATTAACCCTGATGATCTTGGCATGACATGGCTTTTTATAGAAACAATAAATTAGAAAATATTTTCACTGATTTTGCAGGTTAAAGCTGGATATTCTCAGTTTGTTTATTCAGTTTCACACCAGCCTAAAAAGAACTTTTCGTGATTCTACATGGCTAATAAGAATTATGCCACAATTCAGCAGATTTCTAGCTTACAATACAGAATCAGGCTATAGGCAGGCAGAACTTAATACAGTCAAAGTAAGAATAAGACGCTACTACCATATGGTCCTTTGAATTCAAACAATGAAGGCAACGTCGTCAGTTTATAGGAACTGCTACAAATTAAAGTTGCCCAAGATTCCTTAGAATAATGAAGTCGTGTTTAAAACAGTCGAATAACAGTGACTTCGGTTACCAGATACCCAACAAGCATTTCGCAGCGAGTCTTAACTGGCTTACAAACTCATTATTTAACTGTCTTTTGGCGACTTTGCTTTCTCTACTGTTGATTATTTCTAAAGAACATTCCATCCTAACCAATACATAAGTTAGAATGCAATTCAAGATTTATTGCCTACCACGTAAATTTTCCAGTGACCGTGAGCACTTGCTACCGTTTGTAACTAGTTACATTGAAAATACAAAATATGATCCCTAATGGTATTTCTTTTTCAAGCTGAAAATATTTCTTGGAATTAATTACAAAAATCATTCGTGGAACAACATATGCAGTTCATTCTGCTAATCGAATTTTATTATACCGGGTGTTCAGAACAAGGAGGCTTTTTTATCAGATGTACTTGTGGATATATCTGCGTTTGTTATTTCAATTTTATTTTGGTCTTTTGTGTTTACATGGATGTAATTTGAGAAGGTACAAAAAATCAATCTTTTTATTGACTTTTGTAATAATTTTGACCTTTTTTTAATTATGGCTAACAAAAACAAGATCGCCCATCCGAAATATCATCACATTTAATGAACGAATAACGAATTTAAGTAATAAATCCTCAAGTGGTTATTCTAACCTATAATTAGGCTGCTACAGCGCGACTACTTTCATACTTAAATTCATATTCGCCAATTTGCTAGTCATCTATATCCATTAAAAAATGAAGAAAACGTTTTAACACTTCATTATCAAATAGTTTTCTTTGGCGGAAGCAGTAATTTCATTAAATTTATGACTTTCGCTTAATTCCTTCAATTATTTAATTTTACTAAACCACTTAAGCTTCCTTTCTCTCTTTTAAATATTTAAAATAAATGCATCCAAGATAAAAAGAAGAAGACTTTAGTCTTGTAATTAACGAAAATGGGTTTTCCTTTCTGAAGAGCAAAATTTTTATAAGGCAAACCTCGTGGGACGCCAGCTAAAAGCATCTTGTTTTCTTAAAACTATTTAAGTGGAGTACAAATTCGTATTCGCCTGGAGTCGAAGCGATTTCATGTCACGGAGCATCAACAGGACGGCTCTCGTTCAGGATATTGGATTTGCTGTGTAAACTTCAGAGTCATGGTTTTCCGCTCGCCGAAAGGTGAACATATTTCGCACTTGGCTTGATTTATACTTCCTGCTATAAAATTTGTGTTGTATACAAACCATTTTCATAAAAAAAAAAGTTATGTATAACAAGACTAAGAAAAATTCGGAATTTTTAGGGGCGACATAAACAACTATGATTTATGGTTCGCCACTTCGCCATATAAGCAAACAAATTGACGGGAAAAAAATAACACCACTTTGTTGTTGTTACTACGTCTCCTCAATAACTTTCGTATGCTGAAAAGATATTTCGGCTCTTCAGCCAAATTCAAGTACCTGAAACTCGTGCGTTTTATGTATTTTCACAACCCTAAGCACTAAAAGTCACCCTTACTCGCTCTTGCTGATATCGACCAGTCGCTATGCAAGCCATAACAGCCAGACAACCGGAGGGGTTGTTATCGATGTAAAGGGACACATTTTATCCAACTCATTGGTCTTTACACCATCAAGTCAAACAACAGATGTCAACAACAAAAAAGACAATATTAAACATACCCTTTTTAAGTATAAACTGTGGAAATCTCGTTGTAACTTGCATGCCGCGTAAAAATATAAAAATCAGAAAGACTTAATCAAGGTTTCCACGACATTTATATCTGCTACTAAGATCATGATAACCTTAATGTTATCAAAGGTATTATATCTCATATGTTTGCAACCACACCCACTATAAACCATAATAACTACGACTTTAGCAATAAAATGCAAATTTCAAAGTTAGGGGTTCGCGCTTTATTGTCCCATTAAGACAGTGCATATAAACAGAAGACGACCGACGGTTGCGTTTCCTGCTCGAAAAAAAGAAAGGAATTTTTGTTAGGTTAACAGAAAGGTAGAACGTTATCACGATCATGACGCATAAGTGGGGAAAACCTTTAGGGGTAGCTTCACGTAATTCCACAAAGTGGATATAATAAAAGTCGTTTATATACGTATATTTTACCTGCCTTCACGGATCTAAAAATATATACTACAACGACACAACGTTTTGGTGCAACTATTTTTATGCCGAACAATGCGGAAACGGTTGCAAAAAAAAGAGCAATTCAATGTATCACCGCTGTCAACTAGGGCTAAAGACCCTAAAATTAATTCCACCCACCGTAACTAAGGCATCTGTCATAGTAATAGATCGATGCATGCGGTTTTGTATGGCTAATGCATCGTAAGATGGTGGCTGAGGGACCCATTACACATTTCCAAGACCGATATCACCAACCGACTGTAAATCCCAGAGGACTCGATAGAGGTTGCAGTGGAGACACGTGACGGGCACGTGTGGGGGATGTTAAAACAAGCAGCCAGTTGTACAGAAATTAGTCATTTTGTTTGTTTGGGTGGAACTGTCAATCTAGATTTTACTAATTTATTCCTTTGTGTATAGTTTGAGAGAATTCGTTTTTAAAAAGTGTTTAGGCGTGGCTGATGTTTTCAAAACATCCAGGACCGGAATGAAATAATGAAAACGAAAAGGATAAGGCAAGGGCAATTAAGTCATAAAAGAAACTTGAAAACTGGATGCGTTTAACATAAATTTAATTCTCAACCGCAAAATATACAACTTCTGCGGTGCAAAAGTGGTGTTGTTTTATTCACCAATGTACAAATTGACCAAGTATAAACAACACGGCAGGTTAATTATGATGCTGTTGACCTCCGATGTGACATTTGCATACTTTAGTCACAGTGTGTATAAGACAAGAGAACCATAAACGAACTGCATGAGTGCCGTTTTATTCTACAGTAGCAAATTATTACACAGCAGGTTTTTATGACATTTTTATTGATACTTTTATTAAGGGGTAATTATTTTAATATTAGTGTGCGGCAGTTGACGACTTAATTACTTCGTGACTTGCAACGCGCTCGCAATTTTTCGCACTTTTTTACGTTAACGTTTATTATGTTAAATGTTGATCTTTTCGGTAATTACAATTTTGGTTATAAACGCGTTTATGTGCCGGTTTTTAATTAGTTTAGAAAGTAACCATTTAGTAGCTAATTTGTCCTATAAAAAGATTTTAAATACTCCTCTGAAAAATTCAACAAGTTTTATTAGAATTATTTCAAGTTTTTTTACCTCTCATCATCGCAAAACAAGCATACACTTTGATCTTTAAAATTTCTTTCGTTACTAAATCAAACAATCAATGTAACCTAATAAGAGATATCGTTCTACTGTTTTGATGAAAAATATCTTGGTATTACAAGCCAAGAAACATTGAGCAAACTATGGAAGATTGTAGATTTCGTTCAACATGTTAAGCGTAACACTTAATACAAGGCTTTCAGCTTTGACAAATTACAAGAATGGATCACGACTAAGAGACAGCTTACAACTGAGCAGTGTTAAAAATGTTGTTTCGATAAGCATAAACATCAATAAAATCTGCCTAATAATGTAAAACACCGTATAACGAGTTATCACATTCATTTTATTATTATTACATTAAAAGATGCAGTAATAAAGCAAATCCTGTAGAAATCCAATTTAGAATTATGACTTCACTTGTTTATTTATACCGGGTACCAAAGAACTGAGTATCATGAAATAAAGATTCAACATTTTAATGCAGTGTTAGAGCAATCTTTAATTATTCAATAGTTCAATTGTTTTAAATAAGCCTGGAGGAAAACAAAATAACATACTAAGGTACCAGATTAGTGCGAAAGATTCGTAGAACAAACAGTAACTTGCAAGTGGTCAGGATTTTTTACAAAATATTTTTCTCGCCAGTTTTCAGATCTAGAAGGTTTTTATTAATCGCCACTTAGGTTTGCACAAATTTCATTCTTCAGATTTTGAAAACCACTTTGCTGATCTTGATGATTCTTGCATATAAGTTTCTACAGCTATGGCCCAATAGGAGCGTGCACCGCTACCTCTCTCTCCATTAGAAAAGAGACGACACAGGCCGAAAAATGTATCTGGACTTTACTGCTCGGAATCGAGAAGTTCGAGTAGTGGTACTGTATTTAGGGACCAAGTTCAGTTCGGTTCCATATATCCATGTGTTAGATGAAGTGGTGGCTATTGAGAGACATCGAAACCACGTGCTGTTTGTTCAAACCACTAGATATTTGTTCTAGAATGGGCCCTTTTTAGAACAAGTCACGTTCAAATTCGTTTTTGTTTTCTCCGCCCTTTCTTTCCTCCGCGTGACAAAAACTAGAGTATTTCGTCTTATGTCTTGGGAACACTTTGGTTATGCAGCCTCTAGTTTGGTGAATGTTTAATTGCTCTATTGTGTAAATATTTTAACAAAATCCAGATCGTTTATGAGTGACGTTTTACAATACCGTTATGTGGTACACTTAATCGAGATGACTTAATACCCGTGGATAACACAATCAATTGTATGCAAAAGCGAGCGAGGTGTATGTTGTTTCAGTAAACAATTTCTGAATTTCAAAAAATTCATTGTGTTGAATTTTGGCATTCAAGATGATAGAAGAAATACCTCGAGAAACTTCTTGTAATTTAAACAACAAAAATTATTTGGAAGAGTCTTAACTTACTAACAGAGTCGAAGAGTGATTTGATGCACAGAATCAAGAGTCTTCACGCATTTGAGTCACCAAAGAAAAACAAAAGTTTCATCAATCGAGAATTGTTTACCAAGACCTTTTTTTGGGCAGCAAACTTTGTATCGTTTAGTTTTGTCAATCTTCAGAAATAAAACCAAGAAAATTCGAACTGTCTAAAAGACCTTGTAACTTGCAAAATTTAATCAGAGATCCTTTTCTTGACGAATGATTGAATTAACCTTTATTTTTATGTAACTTTAGACAATGTAAAGCTGTGCCTGCAATTTGAATGGAATTGAGATAAGATAATAGTTGCAACACCTTCTTCGTCGTTTCTTCCTTTATTTTTAAATACCGTTAGGGTTTCCTCGAGTGACAGGAGTCGAGAGTACCAAACGCTATCGATGCTAACGTAACTAAGTTAAAAAAATCTTTGTATATTTATTAAAAGAAACGAAAATAAGTTGAAAGGAAATTCCCTTGAAAGGAAACATCCATACTTGAGATTTAATAAACTTTTAATTTGCGGACGGACAGACGGATGGACAGAGAAAAAATTAATACGATCCGATGATAGTAGTCCTCTGCGGCCAGTTAAATCTCGAAAGTGCCTACCACAGCTGCGACTATCCCTGAAGCTAATTGTTCAAAATTCACCAACACCAATGATTCTTCAACATTTTTTCGATTCGTAGATTCTTCTTTCTTGGCGCTGGATTTTATTGGCCTTCCAGTAAGAATTACAAAGCGTTGGAAGTCTTGGTTTTATCCCCAAAATTGGCTCTCGCACATTCTGAGGAAGGGAAGGATTTTATTTTATAAATTTCAACTCATTAAACTCATCTGATTTGTTCTTCGTTACATGATGCTTCATCAAGACATTACAACAAGTTGTCACATTCCCAAAACGAATTTCTCTTCGGTGTGTTTTATTAAATCACAATAACTTTTGATTTCTCTTTTTTTAGAACTATGGCAAGCTGATAAGAAAAGATTAGATAAATTATTTGTTTCAGTTAGTGAACTTCTGTATTTTTCATCTATATTGTCTTTGTTTTCAAACTCTTCAATTAAATCATTGTTCTGCTTGGCATTTTATGCGAGCATATGCATTTTAGAAATACGATCGAAGATCAAACATCTTTTTCTAAAGTGAGGAATATCAATAAATATGGAATAACTAGAAGAAAGTTACGGTCAAAAGTCATTTCCGATAAAGAATGTTTAGAAAGAATCTAATGATGATGATACATCAGGACTATTTTGATGTTGGAGTGAAGAATTCTTAACCCATCTGTAATAACAATTTCAAATGGTATCAATGGTTATACAAAATATCCTTCCATAAATAAAAATATTCAATTTTGATTATTCTTAACATCCTGTCATCACTTTTAAAATATCGTTAAGAAAGAAGTAACCGATAATAAAAAGATGTCATTTAACTGTTACATACCATATTTTATATAGGAAATTATGAACATAAACACTAATATTCTGCCGTTGACAGTTGAATTACTTGGCAAAGTCTTCATCTTAATTAAGTTATGCAGGCAAGTAAACACATCATGTATCTGATGGTGAATGCTATGTATAACTCGTTTTGAGTGATCAAGACGACCTTATACGGAATGAAATTGGCTTGTAAATACTTTGCATGCATGCATATTCAAATCAGATTAAATTTTAAAGTCGAAAGAGAAAGAGAGAGAGAGAGATGTTGATTTATATTTATATTAAAACGAGCAAGACTTAACAAACACAAAACAGAGAATCAAGTGAAGCGAAGCCATTACAGCCACAAAAGATATAAAATTAATTAATTTATAGCTCGTATCAGCGTTTTTGTTGTGCTCACTATGATTATAAAACGTGTTATTTAATCATCAGCGAGTTATTTTAACGCTTCGTGCACGCAGTTATTAGAGCATTAATGTTGATAGTCTAGTGTTATCTTTGAAAAATTCTCCCCTCTGCTTATTATATTCAATTTGAGTTTATTCCTATAAGATTCGCCAGCATCGTTCGCAACGCCGTCGGTGTTATCCGTCGAATTACTACCCCATAAATTCTAGTAACATCTAATGTGATGCCGTCTGATGGCCTAGCGGTTTATCGGAGATCTTGCAGTAGTAATTGGCGTGGCTGCTGGACCAGATATGTCTAATAGTGCTAATACCAGACTTACCCAGGGGGTAATAACATTCACCCTCTAGTCATGTAAGCTTCATTTCAAATGGGAGGACTAATATTATCCCCTAGGATAAGAAAGCGTTTATCTAAATACACTGACACGCCACCATGTAATGCCTTGAACTATTAGATTGCTATTTCATCTGATGCAAGGCGCTCGT
The DNA here is from genome assembly GCA_011009095.1 of Ignelater luminosus. NCBI lineage: Eukaryota > Metazoa > Arthropoda > Insecta > Coleoptera > Elateridae > Ignelater > Ignelater luminosus. Next base: position 219,894 of record VTPC01090311.1, read on the forward strand.
GATTGGAATATGGGAAGGGCAGCTGTGGGGATGAAAATGCGAAAAAGGGATTTAATACGGGAGAAGAGGTGTCTCGACTTCGAACGGAATGAAAATAGAAAACGTTTACGTAGGCAGTTTTTTCAATTTAAAAGAAAATTGTGCTTTGTTAGAATTTAGTGCGGGAAGATCGTCGTTTTTGCTTTTGTGAAAATTATTTGGTGGAAAAGACATAAAAGGAAACTGTAGAGTAAATTAGAAGTGCTAAATGGTTAATAGAACTGGCATTTTTCTTTATGAAAGAATTTTAAATATTTTTATTCGAAGTAACTATAAATGGATTTCATTTCAAGGCTCGTTACAGTTTTGCAATAAGTGAAAGATGGAAATACTGAATGCTAACAGCAAGAGAAATATTCAATTTATTATGTTCAAATCCGTACAATATCTTTAATGGAAATTGTTACAGAAGACAATTATTGAAACAATATGAAAAATGGTTAGACAGTAATAAAAGAGAGTGTTCACAAGAACAAACTGCAGTAAATTATAATGATTGAAATTGACTTCAACTATCGCGTCTTAGAACAAACAGAACAATAGCCCATAAACAAACAGAAGAAAATATCAGAATTACTTACTTTATTAATTTTTTACTTTTTGTTGTTATCGCAAAAATTGCGTCTAACTGGAAACTTGTAACATGATGCAATTCACACGAGAAGAAGTCACAGAAAGTTTTCTAATTTTCTTTAAACAAATATTTGTACAGAAAATTAAAAAGGGGACCGAGAAAAATCATTAATTCAAGTACAGTACTTTACTTTTAGAATTGCTCTTAGATTTTTTAATTTGTTACTGTTGCTATAAGATATGGAATTACCATATGTTTCACTTGTTAGGTAAATCTTTGAACTTCTAAATAAAATCTTTTCTACATGATTTTCTAAACTAAACAATGCAGATATTTTCACTTTTCTGACTCAACAACTAATCACTAAAAGCAATGTTTAGAGTGTATTTCTAGCGTTTTCGCTGAAGATATACAATTCTTTACAAGGATTCTTTGACTTCTCTCCAATGTCACTTTTCCAGCTCCGAAGAGGGCCTGGACTATTATTTACCATCGAGAGTACGCCATCCCCGTTGCCTTCGTTCACAACTGTCGTTTTATATTCCAACGGCTACCAAACCCCGACTCCATAACACGTGCGGTAGACCATTTGTTTTTCTACTACAAACAACATTTATTATGCCAACCCAACCAATCCAAACAATGAATACTATGGGCTTCGGCAACTCTAGCAGATTTTGCCGCAACCGATACATGCTGGGTTTATAAGTGTCCCTGTCGTTGATGTCTTACTATGCCAACACCCAATAAGTCAGCTATCAATACACCAAGACATCGCCTTTCCAGTTCTGTTCCGGAGTGTTGACGCTGATGTTAATATGTTACTGGTCAACAGTAGCAGTGCGCCATTGCTAGCAGTTTAAAATTAGGGCAATGTTGCCGGCAACATATTTGGCAATATTGCCGAAGAATTGAAACACAGGGCAACATTATTTAGCAATACTCGTATTTGTTTGTATTCTGGAAATGTCTAACATTTTATTAGCTTCAGATTTGTGTAAAACTATTACAAAAGGCAACGATGAAAGTAAAAGCATGAATTTCTAGAAATTTTCATTTTGGGCAACATTCTTGACATTTTCAGAAATATCCTCCATTATTTATTTGTATTTTTCACTGATAAAAATCCAAATCAAGTTTTTGGATTTCATGGTTTCATAAAAATAAATATGTAGTGTTACAATAAAATGTGCACTTCTCAATGCAAACGCAAGGCACAAACAACAAATTACATTGTAAAGAAAAGGTAATCACATGCAACAACCTGCAACTTTGCATTTTCGTTATCAACCTTTGTGGATGATTCACTATAGAATCATAATCTTTTTCTAGTTTCGAGCAATATTCCCATTCTTAATATTTCCAGTATTTCGCAACATATAAGAGAGCCGGAAACTCTTTGGCAATATTCCCAATGTGGGAAAATTGCCAAATGGCAGATTATGGATTTGAGCTTCGAAAATTTCAATCAAATAATTGTCTCGTTCTATCGGATTTGCAGCAAGACAATGTGAATACATCGAATTACATCATTTCTGATGGAGACAGCATCAAAACCTTGGGAATATTGTGGCTTCCTACCTCTGATTCATTCGTGTACAATTCCGTTCTCTCTAACTTTAAAAATAACAAAATAACCGAAAGAAGTATTTTATCCTACATTTCGAAACAATTTGATCCATTGGGTTTGTTAACACCAATCACGATACAATCTAAGCTAATAGCACAGTGTCTCTGGCAACTCAAAGTTGACTGGGATGAGTTACTTCTCGTAAATCTGCATTACCATGATCAACTATCTCGAATTAATGCAATAAGCATTCCTCGTCGAGTTCTCGTAAGCAACCCAATTAAAATTCAACTTCACGGATTCTCAGATGATTCCGAACGTGCCTTTGCAGCCTCCATGTATATTGTTTCTAGAGACAAACCGGGTAACACAGAGTCACCTTTTATGCGCAAAGTCCGCTAAAAACAATAACTCTACCACGTTTAGAACTATGCGGTGCTGTCTTACTAGCTAGATTGATACATAAATGTGTTCAAATTTTGGACCTACCAAACAATTGCGATACATGCTATTATACTGATAGCATGGCTAAGTCGTGAACCTAACACATTAAAAACCTTTATCGCAAATTGCACTTTAGAAGTTCTCCAATTAACAGACCGCAATAAGTGGCATCACGTGTCCTCGCCACAAAACCCGGCCGACATTTTGTCGCGCGGCGTGAGTCCTACTGAGCTAATACAATCAGAATTATGGTGGCACGGACCATCCTACCTCATTCAAACTTCAGAATTTTGGCCTTTCAGTACTAATATCACCAGTTATTCCAATAACCACTCGGAGCTACCGGAGACAAAATCTCAATTAATCTCACTTGTTTGCACTACTTCATGGAATGTTTTTGAACGACTCTCTTCACTTCCGAAATTACAAAGAGTGTTTGCA
>VTPC01090311.1:222971-245110 GCA_011009095.1 Ignelater luminosus
TATTTTTTGCGTTTCATACATAACTTAAAGATCTCTCGTATTTGTGGTAAGTCAGTTGTAATCAGTGAGCTATCTAGTCAGGAGGTGTTACGGGCTACTCAAATACTCACAAGACTAGTTCAAGTAGAAACTTTTCTGTCCGAACTAAACTGTTTAAATAATTCAAAAAATGTTAAACCCGCAAGCAAACTAAGCTTGCTCAATCCATTCGAGCTTGGCATACGACAATAAATACCCGACCATTTTCCCAAGTAAACATCCGTTTATCACTTTGGTCATACGAGAAGGGCACTTGCGTAGTCTCCATGCAGGAGTACACGGGACGCTTTCGCACGTGAAGCACAACTGCTGACCGCGTGCTGTTAAGGCGGTAATTAGAAAATGCATCCCTTATTTTGAGGCTAAACCGTTGAATATGGATCAACAAATGGGTGATCTCCTGTCACCGCGAGTAAATCCGTCGAGAATCTTTACGCAGGGCCATACGAGCTCAAGGATGGCAAGGTAAAAAGCCGCAAAATCATTAAAGCTTACATTTGCATATTTGTTTGTCTGGCTACAAAAGCCATGCATGTTGAGCTCGTCAGCGAATTGACTACAGACTGCTTTTTGGCAGCTTTAAAAAGATTTGCATCGAGACCTGCCTGGCAACATCTACTCCGATAATGCTACAATCTCTATCAGGAAACTCATTCAGACACAGAAATTTCAAAATTATTTAATAGAACGCCAAATATGTTGGCACTTTATACCCCCACATTTACCTCACTTCGGTGGTTTATGGGAATCAGCCGTGAAATCCGCCAAATTTCACTTAAAACGCGGAATGACAAATATCAACTTGACATTCGAAGAGCTTTATACCTTGCTCGTACAAGTTGAAGCTGCACTTAACTCTAGACCCTTAATCAGCTTGTCCAATGATCCTAACGATCTTCAAGCATTGACTCCGGGTCATTTTATCATGGCTCAAGCTTTAACTGCACTGCCAGAAATAGATCTTACGACCACGCCTGTCAATCACGTCAAACGATTCAAACGCATCCAAAAGATGGGACAACATTTTTGGGCAAAATTCGAATTCGTTCGTTGGTTCACTCGTCCTTCTCAAAAAGGAAAACACTCTTTCTTTATATTGGCCAATAGGTCGCATTGAAGCAGTCCATGTTGTGAGTGTTCGTACGCGCAACGGAACCACCAAAAGGAGCATCACCAAGGTTTGTCTCCTGCCCACTCAAGACAGTGATTAACAGTGAGTTAGTAGTGAGTCTAAACAGTGATTAATAGGTCCAAAACTTTACATTTAAAGACACTCTCATTTTCAGCTTATCTACTTTTATCGCACGTTTATTTTTCGTTTTTTTTTGTTCGGCAGATTATTGTTTGAAAGTCGCTGCCTTTCAAGGGTGGCGGCATGTTACACATATTGTTAATGGAGGGCACTTGCAATGCCTTTAGAGACATTAAGTTAAGAACTCGGGGTAGCAGGTAGGGGTGAAAGCGAGCGGTCATGGCTATACCCTCGAGAAAGTGAATGTAAAAAAGCTAGCGTTTTTTAATTTGTAACAAGTAATATCAATAAATTCTTTATCAATTTAAATGGTTTGTGTACCAAAGCAAAGTGCTGAAGACACATATAGCGCACCAGTCGTATTGTTGGAAAATGGAAACCATAAGAAGTTAACATTGCAGTTAGAAAAAGCATCCTACTAGAACTGATAAAAGGGCAGTTTAGGTAAGAGACCTTTTTATTTTGGGCCCAAACTTTTTAAAGCCATAACTGTCTAATTTTGGACCGATTACGATTTTAGACTGAATTGATCAGCTGTTCTGGTCAGTTAGGCTTTTATATCCCAGCGTTTTTGGTCTACGTCAAGATTACTGCAATCTGATCGAGTTAAGCTTCTACACTGCTTGTTAAATGTTGGAATAAATAATGATAACAGTTTCTTGTAAGTTTCGTAGAGATAATGGGTACAACGAAACAGACGTGATGCTAATGTGGCTGAAGCTACGTAACTTACCATAGAAGATTTTGCTCTAACGCAAGCGATTTGAATTTACCACTTTTTGTTACTTCACACATTTATAAACCCATTAGTCATTTATTTCTCTAAAAGATAGTTGTAATGCGAGAAAGCAAAAACATAAAAATAATAATTTCATCATTATTTTTTTCTTTTATGGTTTCTAAACTAGGAAGCGTCTTGTTAAATTAATATAGAATTCAGGCGGTTTTCTAACAAAGGACATAATTAGTTGCCGTTTAATAGTCAATTTACCAAACAAGAATTCGTAAAACTATTTTAGAAAGTTTCTTATCTAAAATTCCGTTATCCTAAATCAGAAGTGGCATTTTTTTCCTTATGCAAAAATAGAAAAAGAAGATGTTGTTTATAGCATTACAAAACTGACCTACTAAATTTACATAAATTAACTAACCGCCACACGTCTTATAAACAAACTACTAATAGATAAATTGCTCCTAGCTGGAAGTTCGTTCCTTTCAGTAAAGACAGGTAGCAACTTAGGTAGATATAATATTCTAAAGCGAATCTTGTTGCTTTAAATTCAGGTCTTGTCCAGTCTCACTTCAACATTCCAACATCCCTGTCATCTCACCGCTCCCAATACGAATTCTGACTTCACTGGTTTTGTTAAAGTCAAAAAGAAATTTTTTGTAGTGCACGAAAATTCGTTAAATTACGGTTCGCTTAAAAAATATTTACGACTGTCCATATAGGGACTTATCAAGTTTCAAAGTGCACTGCAGACGAATATAAATTTAACGGGTATTATGCAGTGCTGGGTTGTTAGATATAAAGTTGGAAACCTGCGAAGAACAATAAAATCGACATACACACCATTAAATATCGACAATCCACGAGAGCAAGAATTCACTGGGGCGAATCGAATTACGTCTATATTGAGGTTGGGGTGGGCTTTTAATTAAATCCATTAGGTAGGAATGTTGTGTGAGTATTGTCTCTCAGGTGAAAAGGGGGTTGGATATATAACCTTACGCGTTTTACGACTATAAGGGAGAAGAGAATATGATAACATTAACTTTTATGTGTACTGACGATTGACTATACAACTTTCCGCAAAATTTTCATTATGTTCGTTTTATTCCTGAAAGATCGTAAATTTACCCTTTAAGCATCTCCAACTGAAAGGTTCTGTTAATAAATGAGAATAACATTTGTAAACACGTAAAAAGAACCGTGCAATCCTGTTTTACAACGAGTTAAACCAAAACTTTTTATTGAGTGTTTGAAATTCAAAATGGTGGTTTTTGAAGGTAAAATAATGAATTCGGCGTGTTTTTGCTAATGGTATTTTATCGAGATTACACGTTCTCGGAGAAACACTTCTTTTGTTTAGTGAATTAAAAGAGTTTTTGAGTTGCTGATTTGTTAATGCGTTTCTGCTTTTGATGTAACAGTTTTCTTTCTTTCAGTTTGTTTTTAGCCATAGCATGTGGTTGTCCAAAGCAATTTTTAAGTTTTGTTGTAGACCAATGGGTTTTAAATGATTTGTATCTTTGAGTTAATCGGCGAGCATAAAATGTAATAATCGATTTGTAAGATTGAATTGCACGTTTCAGATAATTTGAGTAATGTGGAGTGCTAAAGGATTGTTCTCTTTTGGCTCTTGATCCCACACCAAAATTACCTTTGCAAATTCTTTCGCGTATCTTTGAGTTTTATACAATATCAATTCTACTCCTAAACTGACCTTTTACCGAAAATTCTTTTTCGAAAAGTATTTTTTAAAATTTTCTAGTCTTGTAGTTACCAAATAGATGATTTCCAAAGAGATTTTTTCAGACAATCTAGATGATACCCCACCATGTGCACAATCTATGTGGGTATCAAAATGCTTTCATCATCCTTAATAAATCTGATCGAATTATATGCATGTCGCCTAAAATCAGTCAACTATTCTAAATCCTAACAATAAATGATGATATGCACGCCCACGGTTCATTGCAGAAGTCTCAACCATCAACATTTTGTAATCTTAAAACACTGAATGAAATATGTTAAACACAAGTCAGTAATGTTTATACAAGTTCGTATTTTTACTGAAACACATCACTGACGTAAAAGACAAAAAGACAAATAATACAACAACAATCTCCTTCTGTATATCACTCCTCACCATCCATTTACTATAGCGTTGATCGAAAACAAGAAAAATGACCTGACATATTCCACATACCCACGTTAGTTACAAATATAACCAGTATCTTCTATGCTTATCATTGTATAAAGTACAATAAATCATTGTTATTGTCAGGTTTGGTCCAGAAAATGCTACGGCGGTGCTTAGATATATTTCGAAATGCGTTGGAGGTGCCGACGTCGAACAAAAGGTTAACCAAAGAAGAGTTTTTGAATTATACACGCGCGCGAGCTCAGAGCATTATGATTTAGAAATGTACAGACAAGAAATACCGTAAATACAACCTATAATGGTTATGCTTATGTGTTATGTAATATTTTCTCCAAAGATAACAGTAACATCATCGAACAGTATGTTTTTGATAGAACATCTTGCATAATTTTGCCACATTTAAAATTAAATTTATTTCTGCCATTATGTGATTAGGATCTCTAAAATTAGATTTACATAATGGTTTTATTATTCTGAAATTAATAAAACGATTACATTACACGGCGCATTTTGATAAGGGAGATGAATAAAATTTAGATAAAGGTAAATTTACGGTTTTTTCTAGGTTGTACTTTAAATTAGATTTTGTGATCAAAATGGAATTCAACGGTTTAAATTTCCCACGTAGAATTTCGATATCATAAACAAATCAATGCATACAATTAAATAAATTTTTAGATTCGACAGTTATATTCACAGCTGAAGAATATCGATTGGTTTTGTTTTGTTTTTTTCGAGATGCTTCGGAACAAAAAGTTTGCTGCGGCTTACACCAAGAATTGTAAGAAAGGTAACTTTTTGGAAGTTTAGAATGACAAATTTCAGAGGAAAATTTAAATATAATTCCCAAAATTCAAACATTGTGCAGATTTTAATAAGCAAGATGGTCACACTGGTATCTGTTGTAATGAAAGTTTATAACAATATAGGCCAAAACAGAACATATTAAAACTCAGTTTCCGATAATCTGAATGAAGTCGATTGAACCATCGTTTTTCGAAGTTTCTGAAGTACAAAATAAATTTAGACATTTAATCTCTGATAGTTACATGAAATCCTGTACTGAATTCCAGTTTTATGCATAATGAGTGCTATGCAAGCGTGGCCTACTCTCGAGTTAGTAAAACGAATAAAAACCTGAAAGATTGTTACGGAAAACTACATTAAAGACGAGTTCTAATGTATACCTATACCAATATTAGCCGATCCCCTGCGAGCTTTAATTGGCAATTTGGCTAAAGATCTGTACCTTTGATGGTATAGGCTGGGGATCCTAGGAGCTTCCAGCTTTCTGAATGGATTTAGAAGTACCTAGTAAAGATTTACTTTAACCTTCTATGTCGTGTGATGACTGGCGTTTAGAAGATTATGTGTGAGGCTACGGTGTCAGCCCACTATTTTTTATTGCTGAAGTAGATGTTTAGGTCGTTTATGTCTCTGTCTACTGTTTGGGTTATAATTGCCAAGATTATTTATTAGTGGGTTACATGAAGAAGTTGGTTGTTTTGATCGTGCTGTCATTATTGTTTGAGTAAGTCAACGAGTTCTGGTAGTAGTTGAATGAAAGCTGTTGAGTTGTCTTTATTTGTTAGAGCATCTACTGTGAGGGATAATAATTTCTGTAGCAAAGCTGGGTGGCTGGTATAAGCTGCGCTGCCCAGAAGCTGGTACAGGAGGGCGGAGTTTGCTGTTTGGGTCGCTGAATGTGCGAATGCGGGAGTGATTGCAGCTGGAGCTGGAGAATAAACTACAGCGGCGTAGCTCTTTGGATGTTCGGATTCAGCGGACTTGGAGTTCAGGAAATTGGGTGTGAGGGATGGAGAAAGGTTTTGGGCTGGCTGGGAGGGTTTTGGCAGGACGGTGGGATTTGATTTAGGTTGTGGTCTTTGTTGCTTCGCTTGTTGAATCTTGGGATAGCAGGGGCAGCCACGATAGCTGACTGGGTGATTTCCCTTGCAGTTTGCACAAGTCGCAGGCTGTTGATTAGTAACGCATTTTACGCATCTCGGCTCGGAATGGCAGCCACGCTGAGTGCGCCGGAAGCCTTGACAGCGATAGCACTGGGTTATTGTGTCTTTTTTCGTTCTGGGCGTTTCCGTTTTTATTTTTAATGACAGGACTGATTTGACGTTCCAGATGTCTTTATAGTTTCCAGTTCGGTCTAGGAGTGCAAGCACCAGGGGGGCTGGGCGTCGTTCCTTGCTGACGTGTAAACGGGTTACAGTCTTTATTGGGAAGCCTTGTGCCTGTAAGTCTGTAGCGATGTCGTCGGTAGTGCTTCCTTCTGGGATGCCTCTTATTACAACTCGTAGTGGTTTATCTTCTTTGAGTTGAAATGTAAAGGATACGCTGTCATCATCTAGAAAGTGAATCTGTCTCTGTAATCCTCTACGCTGACGACACTGGTACCGTCGGAGAGGTTTTTGGCTTTGGAGAAATTGATTTTTAGGCGAGTGAACTCGGTGGAGAGGGTTGCCCATTCGTTTTTGTCTTTGATGATTATGGGCGGAATTTTGAATGTTTTGGTATCTGAAAGGATATTAGATTCTGAGTTAGTTTCTTCCATATTTACTTCTGCGAGTATCTCGAACCGATTTTCAGTTTCAGTTGTGTTGCTGTCGGTTGAGTTACGCCTAGTGCGTAAAATTATTATTGTCGTTCATTGGGGGTTTGACATTTCGGATTTTGAAGGATATGCTTTTGATGATTGTGAGCGTCCAATTTCTTTGCGACAAACTGGAGGACTTCGTTGATGAAGTCCTCTAATTCTTCCTCTGCCATTTCTTCGATTTTTGTTGACATTTTTGACGACGCGATGTGCACTGCGCTTGTGACAGTTTGTGGATTTTTGATTTTAATTATTCTAGAATAAAAAGTTTGTAAAGGATATTGATTTTTTTGGGACACTGGTTAGTCCTAAAGAGAACTGTTTCTTTCAACACTTCAATGATGTTTTAATTCACCGTAGACTTCCTGAAAAAAGGACTTTTTTGGAGCGCTAATTTGAACTTGACAACCCAATGAAAGTGCTAAACTCTACTGTAAGTCCTTTGTTAGGTTCTTCTTAGAACTCTTCACTTGAAAGCTTCGAGGTTTTCATTTTGCGCCTCTAGAAGCTTTAATCTTCGCATTTGGGTGTTTTTGGTTACCACGAAGATACGTAACCAATATCTCAGTGTCTAATCCGAGTGATACTTCTTTCCATTGTACTTCTACATTGTCTTTGACTGTGTCTTTTAGCCATAGTAATTATAGTGGGCTTTATCTACACATAACAGTTCACAAAAAAACATCTTGATTTGCTTTGATACTTATTTAAACTTTATAGCAGTCCTTTTTTTTATTTCCAATGGTTTTGTTCAGAATAGTTTTCTGTACGGCTACTGGAAAGTTGATGGTAGTATTCTAACCTTAATCCCACTAACCAACTTTAGGCAGACGTTGAATTAGTTTGATCGGACACTTTTCGATCCTTTATCTGAACCTTTACTTACCTTAATAGGTTTCAGGACAATGATATATTTAAATTTAAATTCCTTCTTTGATGTCAGGTCGCTTAAGTTGTTCCAGCTCATTTTCACATCCTGTTCTATAGATTCTAAAGAAATGATGGTTTCATTCTCCGAGCATAGTGAACTGAAGGGCTAACCTTCCTCGAGAGTTTTTAAAATCTCTTGATAATCCATACTGTTCCCAGCTGATTAAGGTAAGCCTTCCCCTTCCCATGATAAGCACTCTTTCAACAGTCATCGACTTGCCAAGGGCGGTTTATATTAGGCAGGTATTCACGAAATAAATAGATGTTCTGCAAATGGCCAAAACCCAAAAGTAAAATCCGGTAAGCTTCAGGCACGCTGTTCGTATTAATATTGTGATTCTGGACGCTGGACACTGCTACAAAATACAGCAGCCTCTGGCGGGGTTAAGTCTTCAGATCGGCTAAAATGTACACGAGCACCGTAACAGTATTTTTATTTATTGCTTCTTTCGTTCGAACTAATTTTAGAATTTTGACTTAAATTCCAGAAATTAGCAAACAGTTGCCCACCACTAGATTTATGAACATAGAATAGTGTGCTTCAAATGGCACTCAATGCTTGAAAACTATTTTGGGAAGAAGAATTTCTCAATACCTGAAATTTTCCTTGAAAATCCTAACCTTTTGCTCTTTCCAAAAAAGGAATTTTTCTAACAGTATTAGTGTCTTTTTTTTCATACTTTTCTGCCGTGACAGCCCGTAACGTTTTGCATTGACAGAATCGGGAAAAGAATTTCTTTGTGCAACTTGTTGGCATTAACGGCTGTGAACCAGACAAGATTGAAGAAACATGAAATCTAGGATTTTTGTATAACTAGTATTGATATGAACAAGCACATAACACAGTTTTGATATCTTTCTAGAACGTTATCTGAACATCTAAAGCTGTGAAATTGTGACTCATTCAGGCTTCTCAGTCCAGAGACTAATAAATAAAATTCTGAAGAAACTGCATCTGAAACTGAGCTAATTTTGATTCAGCAAGTCATAGTATATCTTTTCCCCCTTCCTGCCTAAGGAGGTCATAACCATCTGTAAGACGATATCAAAGCCTACATGGCTATGGTATAAAGATAAATCCTTAGTTTCAAAACTTTTTCTAAAAGTATGCATTCTTGGGTCCTGTAATAGAGACTGTTTGGGCTTATCAGGCTGCTTAGGTCTATCAGCTTGTTATTTCTTGTTTCAGTAACCCAAAAGCTTTTTTCGTTACTATTAAATGTAATGCGGCGCTGTTTGTGCCTTCAACTCTTAACAGTTAACATACTTAAGTGTCGCATTTACAAACTGAAAACATTAGAGTATGAAAGGGCCCGCATGGGACAGCTTTTTAAATGGGGTCATTTGGGCTTTCCAGTTTTGCACCAAATTTACTGGATTTTTTCAGGTCTTGCTTTTATTTAGATTATGGGCAGAGTGACCTAACGTTGCAGTATTTTTAAATCGGGACACTCCCAGCTTGTTCTAAAACTTCGATCTTTAGCGATCAAAGTCAGACTTTTTGGATTGGCCGTATTTTATGTGTTGATTGTTACTTTTGGGCTGGTCTAGCCAATAGTTAGTGAATAGTAATACGCTAAAATTTGTCATTGATGGTAAGTCATAAGTCAGATTTCTAATCTTTGATTTGTTTGGTTTTGCAAGCAAATTGTACTCTTTGGTATTAGACTTTTTCCGACGTTCAGAACTTTAAGATTCTGCTAAAACTGCTAACAGAGCTCATCGCTCAAAACTGACTGGGATCGTTGATTTTGGGCTGGTCTTGTATCATCAAAGATTTGATTACAAGATTGAAACAATTGAAAACAGAAATATGAAACGATTTATTAATTTATCTCGTTGTTGAGATTCTTTCAGAGAAGCTTTAAAATAACCCTTGTTTGGGAAAAGAAAATAACAGTACGATGGTAGGGAGACTAACCCTGAGATTTTTTGTACTAACTTTCCAAAGAAGTACTTTTGGACTGTTAATATGAAAATTGTAAATAAGCTATGAATAATAATGTCAAACTACATAAAAATAATTTTCCTATCGAAAATTACGTGTTCAGCAGCAATTATGGTTGAGAAACGTTATCATTAATTTTACAATAGACTGCAGCGTAACTAGAACTTGGTTACGGAATGTCAAGGTCTTTTGTATATAAAACATTTAGAAAGCACGCATTATATTATATTACAGAGCTAAATTTAGAACTATTTTTTTCGAAAGTTACTCTAGAGATCGTAAGTCACACGTGTCTAAATCATGATGCTACCGTAGAAACTTTACGTGTGCATCCGTTGTGAAAAGGTGCTCGTACTCTTTACAGTAATTTTATTACAATTTCCGGCTACTATTTTATTATTTATTACACGTCTTCACTGTTAAATATATTGGAGAAGAGGCTCGAGTACGCGTACAAACACATATGGTTTCTTCATGGTGCGGATCATTTATTTACCGCTAGTTTTACGATTTAAAATGTAAGTCACCGTATGTGAAAGCCTCTCTCTTTTCAGACGCAAAGAAATTCAATATCCAACCAACTCTCTACTTTATCGTCTATATATCATTTCAATTGATTCTTGAGAATTTCCTCTGTAGGTCTTAAATATTTTATGTCCCTAGATGGGATATTTGACCTTTATGGAGTCGTATTTCTTTGAATATCAGTAGACTAGTGTGGTGGCTTTACATATAAAATATTTACAGAGATATTATTATAAATAGGAAAGAAAAGTTGAAAAGTTTTTTTTTAAATTGTAGCTACTAAGATTGGCTCTTGTTCTAGGAATGTCTTGCGGCAATTTCGTCGAATACAAAAGAGGTTCAAATGTGCTTTCACTTCTTCCAATATTCTTCATATTTGCTATTCCCCAAAACGGAAAACGATATAACGGAATCGAAACCAGGCCATTTTCGACACATTGATATTTTTTCCGTTACATTTCTAACTCTGTTTCTACAAGCTGCGTCTTCCTTTTCATCCCTTTCGCCGTATACACACAACAACACATTCGTCAGTAGTGTCGTGTTCGATGGTCGTTTTCCAAGTCCTACTCCGCCCAATGTTATTTCGCCTGATGTTAGTGCGTGATTGCAAAGACCTTTCCGTGATTCGTGGATCTGATATATAACAATTTTTACAACCAAAAGGAATACCTTCTGCAAGTGCAGCGATTTTCTTCTTATCGCGAGACTTGTTACCCCTGTATTTTCGGGTATGTCTCGTGTTTATTCGTGGAAAATTAATGAAAGTTGGGCTACCTACCTTTCGTTTGGGCTTTTATCAGATTTCGTTACGTATGAAGTTTTCTGATTTGAATAATTTAGTCCTTTTACTGGGATATCAGTAAGATCGATGTAGTTACGCGAGTGATTTAAAGGAAATTTCGTTTATTTTCGTGATGGAAATCTTTAATTTATTAAATTGAAGTGTCGTCTTCATTTTAATTTATGGATCTAATAAAGAAATTTGCTATAAAACAAAAGTTTCCTTATAGAACTTGAAAGTTATATTGATGCTTGAAAAAGCTTTCAGACGTTCACAAATAACTTTCAGTTTTTAGGCTTTAGAAGTAATGCAATAAAATTTTATCGTCTCTATCGCCTGTGTGGTGTGTTTATATGTATACAAGAATTGGCTTAGAGCAAAACAACTGTTTTACAATATAAAAATAAGAAAAAGGAATCTAGAATGTTTTCTCTTCTCATCTCGCAACGAAAGTAAAACGAAATGTAGCGGTAGTAAAAGCTGGAGATAACATTGTTATCTTGCAATCTGATAGCTCTGCTGCAGTGAAATCTGCAACGATGATCCCCCCCTTCATTGTAATTCTCGACTGCATGCACTCAACATCCACCCTAATTAGAGTAATGCAGACTTTGTGAATCCTAGATTAAGGGACTTTTCAATGGTTGCAGGGAATTTCAACTGCATTTCCTCTTTAATTTGGGGGAGATTGTTAAATAATAAGGCGACTATGGTGATTTGCTTTTATATTATGCACAGTGGGGCAAAAAATAAAGTACTTTGGGAATGGAAAAGCGTATTTATGAATGTACCCTTCCTCTTCTGATTGTAGAAAACAGATGTTGAATTTTTAAAATTGCGCGAGATGCAAGTATTGACCATTTGTATCCAGTGAGAAGCAAAACCTTAATGTTAAATTAAGAAAATACGTCGTTTCATAAAGGCGGGGAAAACGTTTTATTTATATCGGGTAGTGCTTCGAGATAATTTTTATTTCATTATCAAGAGCATAAAATAGAAACAGTTCACGCTTAATATAATAATAAAATTTAAATCAGCTAGTAAACTTGTGTGATCGGTAATTGGATTGGCATAATGCAATAAATAATATTAGTGGCCCGAGGACCGAGCCCTGTGGCACCCTACTGAATCGAAATTTGGTTGTGGACATAACACTGTTAGAGAGTAGACAGGATGTTATTTATTCGAAATCTAGTTGGTTGATGCAGATTAGACACAACAAAGAACTGGGATTGAGAATGTCAATTATGGGTAAGATAATGTATTGTGAAGTTTAAAATTATCAGCTTAGATCAACAGTACAGAACCAGGCTTCACTGATGAAGATAATATCATGTTTGGGATTTTCTATATTACATGACAATTAATCAAATCTAGAGGATCAAGTGTAAGATATATTGAGAAAAATTAGAGACAGCTTTTAAACAATTCCTGTATATATTTGATCGTTAGATCCGTCTGAAATAAAAAGTTTGAGTAGCAGACCGATACAAAGATAAACACAAACTCTTCCTCACAGAAAGTGAGTTTTTGAGTAGGTCAACGATGAATATTGAAAGATATCTATATTTTAAAGGTGCTGTTCATAAGACTTTCTTCATACTGCCACCACTTTTCTAATACTCAAAACGGTTTTTCTTGCCCTTCCAAAGCTTCTTTCTGAGATACTTCCACTTCTATGTATTTCTAAGGTTTTAGCAGTTATTTAAAGGAAATTCTGTGGGTCCTGGGGCAAAGTCTAAAATAAAATTTCTCAATTTCTTCATAAACCTTATGTGATGCCACACATTTTATCTCGAAATTGATTAATGAAGTGATGATTCCGAACTATTACACCCAAAATTTAGATCTTGCAAGATTCATTATAATTGCATAACTACATTACTGCAATCATGTCTGAAATATTTCTCTTTTGTTGCAATGTTGCAATTGCAGTGTGGTCATAGTATCAATAGCTGCAGAAACAAAACGTCGGCTGAGTTTACACATGCTCATTAAAATGAAAAAGGAAATTCATTCTAATCATCTATCTGCCATGAATACTGAAAATGGAAAGTAGAGATCATATTTTGGCCACTAGAATTTTGAAATCGTTTGGAATCTCAGGATTTTAACTCATTCTTTGTAAGAAATGGAGATCTTGATTTAAATCGATTATTTTACGGTTTCTCCAACAATGAGGATTCTATCTCAGCTAATATTCGTATCTGAAATCGACTATCTGAATTTTTTTATAGCATTCTAAGGCTTCTTTACATGAAAGCCATGGCTTGCGTTTGATTTAAAAGCTTCCATGGGTACATAGAATATTAAATTCTTCAAAGCGACCAACGTTTGAATATCAATCTGCGTTTCTTTCTAGATATTCTTAAAAACCGCCCACTGGTTAGTGACAATAATATACTATATCTACCTAAGTAGTAGTCCATATGGAAGTATATACTATGGAACTTTGTAGTTTTTTGGATCATAAGTTTTATCCTACAACTATTGGGAAAAATGAGAGGACTCGCAACGAAGAAGTAGAAATCTTTTATTGGGCCTTTAAGAATCTCTTTTGCACAAGAAATGAAGTTGTAGCGTTGTAGGTGTGTGATCTTCAGGAGTTAAGAGGCTGGTATATTCCAGCTAATCGCATAGGAGTCTATCAAGAAACAAAGAAAGCTGATAGGGAATACAAGAAGGTTATTACGTGCATTTTTAAGCTACAGGGCCTTTAATAATAGAAATAGTCAGCTTCAAATTGTCGATGCCATAATGCACTGAAGCAGAAAAGTAAGCAGCACTCCTCCGAGGCAATTGGTAGTTGCCAACTCCACCTTCCGACACCGTGCATTATGGTCGGGACGTAGGGCCGGCAGGGCTCCAGTCTATTTCTCAGCCTCATCCAAACGACCTGCACCGGGTGACAGGTCGCCATTATTACTCCAGGACTCTATGACTGATATTCGCGCCTGAGGCTCCGCGGTATCTCCAACTCCAGCTGCTGAAATTCTTCTTCTGTCTGTTACCGCATTGGTGCCCCCTTTTTCACTCCCATCTCATCTCCTCTTAAATCTTCTCACGGCGTTAACCGTGAGAGGTTGTGGTTCTGAAAAAAATCCGTTTACTAAAATCCCAATATCAAAATCCACTCCCACCATAAATTACTCACCATCCAGCAATTACAAATCCAGTAATTGAATACCAACTCCCCTCCCCCTCTACTAACATCTACTTCCACCAACCATCACCAATCGCCACCAATTAATACTCCAAAGAATATTTATCCATCAAATTAAAACCCTTCAGCACTCTCTGCAATTCAACAATCTGTCTATAATCATAAGAGCGGAGCGACTGAGACTTGAAAGAAATCTTCGTGGGCTACCCAGCCGTCTATACTATCTTGCCGCTCATCAAGAATCGACCGAAGCTGCGCCATCCATTTTATTTCCAACAGTTCAACCAACGGAGTAGCATTGCGTTCATCCATCAACTTTAATCTTCCACGGACTGGAGAGAGATTGGACAGTCTCTAAAGCCATTTCGATAACATAATAAAATAGCGGAGAACAATAATTTGCAAAAACAAAATCGATTATGAGAATTGTAAAAAAGAATTGAATACTATAGAGGAAGATACTTCAGATCAAGAATTGGTAGGTGCCAACTTGGGATGAGAGGCAAAGAAAAAGTAGTCTCATAGACTATAGCGGTTTTATCTTTGTTGCTTTACTATATTTTATGTCTGCAAAAAGGTATAATATCGCAGTTAATGTATCCAAAATTTTGATATCTGATTTATCGTCTAAAGTAGAAAAGAGATTTGAAAGAAACTAACCCAAGCTTTAATTCTAACTGCAATTCTGCATGACGTTTTGAATCAGATATTGGTTTCGAATCGGCTTACTATCTCTAGTCATATATAGTATTTATAGGGTTGAGCATTTTGCATTTCAAGGCTTTTGACAATTTTGCGTTGCAACTATACCAAGGCGTAGTAACAATTTGTTTAGATTATTTTGGGCCTGGCATGGTTGGTTGCTTCAGATCTCTCTGAATAAAAATGATGACCGCTCAAGATTCCTAAAGAATTCTCAAATTTGATCAGTTTATACACTACAGTCACTCCAAGAGACCAAAATCCAACCGGAAACAGTAAAATGTATAATAATTTAAATGTTATAGGAATCTTATGAAACATAATCTCGAGGCGTCTAACGAGATTTTGTCACGAAATCCAACTTTGGGCAATTTTTTCAAGAAGAACTCAAAAGAAAAAAAGGAGACTGTGGATAAACAACTCATTACGTGTGGGGTTTGAGGATTCTGCGTTGTGTAAGGGACCAAAGAAGAATAACCTTCAGAAACAAAAGTGATTGTAGTCATTTTAAATAAAAGAATTGAATACTATAAAGAGAGATACTTCAGCTGACCAGACCAGGAATTGATTATTCAGTAGAAGCAAGGAAAAGAAGTTTCATGGACTACAGCGGCTAGTAGATGATTTTCTAGAAGATTTTATCAATTTAGTATGCTTGATGTTTACCAAACCAAAGACCTGTATCTAAAGTTTTGGTATTGGATTCCTAACCCAAATCCTTAACGACTTCTCGATCAATGTCTATCTCAAAACGATCGCAATGATATAGAATACTTTTTTTGGAAAATGCTTCGACTGCATTAAGCTTAAAAAGAGCTTTAGGTCAATTCAATCGCTTTGAAGCTCGGAATGGTCCCAAACTGACCTAGCCTATCTACTCATGTGTATCTATATAGCTGAGCATTTTGAAAGCTTTAACATTTTTTTTTTGTGACGCGTACGCCAAGGAGCAGCTTGAGGCAACTTTTTTTGGGGCGTTCTGGACCTGACATAGGTTGTCTTTACGATTCGTTCAGATTGCTTCAGCTCTCCCTTTCACTTTTCTCTTTCAAACGGTGTCTAACAAGGAAAACAGAAAATCTAAAATTAAAATTTTATACATGAATGGAAAGAATTTCC
Organism: Ignelater luminosus; assembly: GCA_011009095.1. Lineage (NCBI taxonomy): Eukaryota > Metazoa > Arthropoda > Insecta > Coleoptera > Elateridae > Ignelater > Ignelater luminosus. The sequence goes on from VTPC01090311.1 coordinate 238,930, forward strand.
AAATTTAGAAAAAACCCAACCCCTTATTGAAATGTTTTTATTTAGGAAGTGTGAACAAAGATTTGATAGTTTCAGAAAGGAAAAAATAAATAATTGAAACACAGATGCTCAAAGTGGCTCTAAAGTTGACTGCTTCAAGACATTTGGGACAAATTGAAAATAAAAGGCTAAGAAGATACTTAACGGTGACAGTTGGATGTTCATGAATTGTATCTTTGACGCAAAAGTTTTGTTTAATAAAATCCATCCTACAGTATAGTCCACTCTAACTTCCTTTCTATCCTTGTTGCATTGAAACAATTATTCACTTATTGTGTTGTGTTCCGGCTTATAGGAGACAACCTGTATATGAAGTAATTTAATAGTAGAAGACCATATTTACCTAATGACAATTTTATTGCTAGTTAGGTTCCGCAAAAGGGTTAATTAACTTTCTGTATCTGAGATTTCCTGAATTTATTTTGTTTTAGCATGTTTTGTACACATGTACGCAAACGCTTTGTGGAATATTCATTTTTCAAAGCATCAAATAAATTAGAAACATTTCACTTTTAAAATAGAAAAATTAATTTGAACAGAATTATGAAGCGCAGCACAGCTAGGTTCCTCTCATTTCCAGTGAAGTTTATGAAAGTTTAACGTACTTTGCGGAGTACTGTAATTAATTAATTACAGTTTTAATTAAAGCATAAATTCTATTATAATACTGTGGTGTTCGGATGGTTGTTAACGAGCTGTATATGAACATCTCCTGGATTTAACTATCCGTCTGCACATTTTTACGATGTACTAAAATTCCTTGTACTAATATTATCAAACATGGCATAATGCTGCCCATTTTCGTCTGTTAACTTCTGCACATTTAAGATAACCGAAGCGCTCTGTACGTAACTTAAAACCAAAAATAGAACCGCAGAACAGTAATGCAGCATCGTGAATGAATGCAGTGTTTGTTGATATATAAAAAGTCTTTCTGCGGTTGTGCGTATGTGTGCCACATTATGGATTCGAGTTTTTACTCTTTGTCGTTCACCATACGTAAATTTGTTATTTTAATCTCGTACCTGAAATTTCATAAGGGCTTCCTGTCTGTTACAATTTAATTAATGTAATTAAAATTCGCGTTATTGATTTCGCTACAGCTCTCTCCACTCTACCGCTGCTGTAATCCAAAAATTTCATTACAGCTTTTCAGGTTTATTTCTGACTAGTCCACCCCTGATGATTTTCTACGCTTGGGTGGCATTGTCTATTTATTCCATCTTTGTAAAACAGTTGGGTCATAAAATCCCACTCAATTCGTATCATCTCATCTTGTTTTTAGATATTTACTTGTGTATAGTTGTTTTAGAATGTCTGTCTCAATGTTTTACTGTGCAATTCTTTCCTGAAATTAATATCGAAGGGAGTGTCTTGTTTGAACTTTGCGTGGCGAATAAATTTTTACGGGAAAACAAATAAATTTTATTTTTCTTTGTTACAGTTCTCCGAGATGAATTTCGTGTAATGCCAGTCGATACAAGGGTAGCAGCAGGAGAAACCGCATTACTACAATGCGGACCACCTAAAGGCCATCCAGAACCCACTATTATTTGGAAAAAAGATAATAAGGATGTAGACCTGGACGGGAGGAGAATACGAATTGTTGATGGTGGTAATCTTATGATTTCTGATGTTCGACAACACGATGAAGGCCGTTATCAGTGTATAGCACATAATTTGGTGGGTTATAAAGAAACACCGCTTGCAATGCTCACTGTTCACGGTAAGTTTTTCGTGATACGTTATTTTAAGGAGTGACTAAGATTTACTGAGAAAAAAAAGAAAAATCATTAATTTAAAAGGTTTTTTTGTTCGTATTTCCAGTAAAGCCATTTTTTAACAAAGAACCCCAAGACGTCGTTACTTTAGCAGGACAGAGGGTAGTATTTCAATGTGCTGTTGATGGCGAACCGACTCCGAATGTCCTATGGAGAAGGGAAGATGGAAAGATGCCAATAGGAAGGGCGCGAATTTTAGATGATAAATCGTTGCTTATTGACAGTGTTCAAACGTCAGACGAAGGGTTGTACATCTGCGACGCGGAGAATTTGGTTGGCAGCGTAACTGCAAGAGCTTCGCTTGTCGTTAATTGTAAGTTGGAATTTATAAAGCTCGAATATTCTAACCTGATCACGTTCGTGGTCCGTCAAGTGGTCATGTCAGGCATCTCTAATGGAATACGAATGATTATCGGTGCTCCACTTAATCAGCCAAAAACAATGGTGCTGTCATTTCCAAATCGGTTGTCTTGTTAAAGAACGAGTTATGCTATTTTTGTTGCAGGATTACGTATTTTTAAACATTCGATTTTTCTTGTCATTTGTATTCTGTCTACAGAGAGGGTTTTTAACGAAACTATTTGAGAATCTTTGTCGTTGTTAACCTGCTGGCTGACGAATTCGAAACAGAATTTCATGATGAGCCAGTAAATAAATAATTCTTATTTCCTTTTTTTAGCACCACCTACGTTTATTGAAAAACCACGCGATCAAAAAGTAAGCTTAAATGGAATTGTAGAATTTCATTGTGCCGCTACTGGTAATCCGCCACCTTCTGTATTTTGGAGTAAAGAAGGTTCTCAATTATTGATGTTCCCGGATACTTCCTATGGCCACATGCACGTTAATTCCCACGGTACTTTGAAAATTCAAGGAGTTCAAAGAGAAGATGCTGGGTTTCTCGTGTGTTCCGCTCTTAGCGTCGCTGGTTCCAGTAGCGTCCGAGCATTTCTACAAGTAATAATTTATAGCAATTAAATCTTAGATCGTTTGAATTAATATGGATATTTTAGGTTACTTCTGTGGCAGATTTACCGCCTCCCATAATTCAAATAGGACCAGCTAATCAAACCTTACCCCTTCATAGTATGGTAACTTTACATTGTAAAGCATCTAGTCCTGAAGGTGAACAACCTAAAACCAGATGGTTGAAAGATGGGAAATTATTACAACCAAATGATCTTCCTGAGAGATACTCAATTAGTCCTATCGGAACTCTCGACATTGATGGTATTAATTAAATAATAAACGAAAATTAATATTTTTATTAATTAATAAAATTCCAACAGATCTTCGATTACATGATTCAGCCCTTTACACATGTTCTGCAGTTTCTGAAAGTGGTGAAAGCTCATGGTCCGCCTCATTAAGTGTGGTTGAAGGTTCTGCAGTTCCTCTTCACCGTAGTCCAGATCCATCAACGTTTCCTCGAGCTCCAGGAAGGCCACGAATATTAAACGCAACCGAATCAAGTATAAGCCTTTCATGGGACAGTGAAGATGAAGAAAGTAGCCTAGTTGGATACACAGTGGAATATTGGAGTCCAGATCTTCAAACTGGATGGGTTGTAGCAGCGCATCGCGTTCCTAATTCTTACATGGTGATACGTGAATTGAAGCCTGATAGTTCGTATGTATTTATTGTGCGAGCAGAAAACGCGCATGGACTTTCTCCAGCCAGTGCCGTATCGACCACCGCTAGAACTTTAAGTAATTCCCGATCAGTTCCGCGTTCAGAACTTGATACTGCCAGATCGATGTTGAGCGCGAAAATAGTTGAATTACGTGATGCGCGACCTTCGACTTCGAGTTCGATAAAATTAGTGTGGGCATTAAGTGCACCAGATTACGTTGAGGGACTTTATATACGTTTTCGTGAATTATCTGGTGGTTCGCATAATTACAACATATTAACAGTGTTGGACGTACAGAGTGGAAGCTATGCAGTGACAAATTTAAAGAAGTTTACTAAATACGAATTTTTTATATCGCCATTTTATAAATCGGTGGAAGGACAACCATCTAATTCACAAGTTGCACAAACTTTAGAGGATGTACCATCAGCTCCTCCTGATAGCATCACAGCCGGTTTATTTAACGAATCTGTAGGTTGGGTTAGATGGTCACCACCACCACCTCAACATCATAACGGGATTATAATCGGCTATAAATTACAAATTAAAGGTACTGCAATGCGCTCTTTAACTATGAATGCTAGTACTACGTCAGTTCTAGTAAGTAATCTTACAGCGAGTGGTGCTTACAATGCTAGAGTAGCAGCTTTAACGCAAATAGGTTTGGGTCCATTTTCAAATCCAGTTCCATTATTAAGTGCCCCTCGGGCGCAAAGTCCAAGAACTTTAGGACCTTTAGTGCCATTAGTACGACAAACGTGGTTTGTTGTGTTATTAGCAGTACTTGCATTATTACTTCTAATAGGAACTGGAGGATTTTTATACGTGAAAAGAAGGCAGTCCTTAAATAAACAATTAGGTCATTTGAGCGTCCCTGTTGTGAATGCTACCCAATTGAATGCTAAAGAAAGTTTATGGATTGATCGAGGATGGCGTCCTGCCGATTGTGATAAAGATTCATCTATACCGTTAGCTCCACAACCTGCTGATTATGCTGAAGTTGATACAAAAAGCATGTCAACTTTCTATAATTGTAGGAAATCGCCAGAAAACCCAACTCCGTATGCAACAACGATGCTTTTGCCACCACCAACTTGGTCGGAATTAATCCCACCACCACCCGATCATCCTCCACCAGAATGCCCCAGAGAAAATCCTCCTGCGCCTCCTCCACGTGGTGGAAGCAGTTGCGGAAGTGGTGGGGGATACGCTTGTTATGCGGTACATATTCCTAATCAACCATCCAGCCAATGCAGTAACAGAATTCCGCAATATCCTAGAGCGGGTTCTTGTAATAATTGTGATGCCCACTGTTCCTTAGCTAGTGGTAGTTCTGGAAGACGATCGACACCTAGAGGCCATTATCATCATTCTCATAGCTGTGAAAATAAAGTGTGGGGAAACCATTATAATTGGGAAGATGGAGATGCGGATGTCGAAACTGATAAACATTCGTGCTCTAGTAGTCATGATACGACTTGCTCGTGTAGTGAATCGTCTTGTTTGTATGCTGAAGCAGGACCATCAACGACGGCTAGACCACTACCACCACCACAGTGCCAAATGAAGCGTTGTGTAAAGTGAGTAAAATGCGTGTTCGTTTCTAAAATGTAAACTTAAACAAATTTGCGCTTTAGTGTATTTAATCACTAATGACTTAAAGAAAGAAAAAGAAGGGAACTGAATTTTTTAAGTTGGCTCGTTCTCGCCATATTAATGTGTTAATTTTATTTGTTGACTAGTCGCTAGATATATTTGTTTTCCAGAACGATCTATAATTATTTTGTCTTCCTAAAAATTCAAAATGTGCTGCCTAGAATACTTCATATATCAGATTGATGATACAGGGAGTTTTTAATATAAAGTTTGAAGGCTGGAAGAATATTTTTCAAATGAAATTATACATTCTATGTATCACAAGTATTTTGTATCTAGCCAATGCAATATTGTATGTAGATTTAAAGATTACTGCCATGCCTATTTGATTTTGATTTCATTTGAGAAATGTTCTTCAATTGAAGATCATCAAAGACTGAATTTCTCACACAAGGATTTTGGCTAAGTGACCATTAGAATATTTAATACAAAATGAGTTGTGTAATTATTATTTATTACAAATGAATCCTAATAGTGTAGAATAATCGTATGGATATTACGTAATACACCCGTCCATCACAAATTAGAGATTTTTTATTCATGAAACAAACTTGAGGGGTATGACATTTTGAATTGTTTGATTTGAATGTTTTAATTTTCAAACCTTAAGTTGCCAAATCGTTTTGATCTATTAAATAAAAATAAAAGGCCCTGACTGAATTCCTATTATTCTTTAGCAATACTGTAATCAAGTAAAATTTAAAAAAAAAGAGAAAAACCAAGTCCTATGTAAGTAACTGTTAAAATATTGTGATCTAGGTTTATATTGATAATTAATAAATAATAAAGTAAAAGCGTGGCATGTAAATAGATTTTATTGTTATAAAGACGAATTAAAATATTTGTAAAAAGATTTATTTCTTTTCTACCTTTTTCATTTTTCTTATGTAGAAAAACGAAGGCCACGAATAATATTTAAATAGTGTAGATATTATTTCTGTTTTGTTATTTATAACTAAATAAATCACTCAGTAATCTGAATTTTTATTTGTGTCTTTTATTAATAATAGCCACCGTCCTATATATCAATGATACATCAAAGTAAAAGCTTCATCATCTGTTATTATAAAAC
>VTPC01090312.1:703-17337 GCA_011009095.1 Ignelater luminosus
CAACGCTCTTTTGGCGCAGTTTAGGCGAAATAAATCCGAGTTTTGGCGCCGATTAATTACTGTAGATGAAACTCGGATACACCATTATACGCCCGAAACAAAAATACAGTCCAAACAGTGGACTGCAAAGGTGGAACCGGCTCCAAAAAAAGCAAAAACTGTTTTTTCGGCTGGGAAAGTGATGGCGACTGTTTTTTGGGATAGTCGTGGAGTTATTTTATCGATTATCTTCAAAAAGGAAAAACCATTACAGGAGCATACTATGCATCATTACTTGACAAGCTGAAGGCAGAACTTGCGAAGAAACGGCCACATTTGCAGAAAAAGAAAATCCTGTTTCACCAAGACAACGCATCGTCTCACACCTCAGCGGTTGCCATGGCGAAAATCCACGAATTACGGTTTGAACTGTTTGACCATTCGCCTTACTCACCAGATCTAGCCCCAAGCGACTTCTTTTTGTTCCCCCATCTAAAAATTGCGCTCGGAGGACAAAGATTTTCGTCAAATGAAGAGGCAATCACCTTCGTGAACAATTATTTTGCAGAGAAAAATGCCGAGTACTATTTGGACGGGTTACAGAGATTTTCAGAAAAAATGTCTTGTATCTTTGTTAGGTCGGAAACTTTTCAGACCACCCTTGTACTACTTAAATGAAACATGCGTATGGAAGGTACTACTAACTATCGCCTCTGTATTTAATTCAATTCAATAAATTCAACCAATTTTTATTTATGTAGCATAATGCTTATTGAAGTTTTTGGTTCTTTGGAATTTTACAGACAAAAATCACTAACAGTAAAATTTTAATATTTTGCCATTTACAGATTAAAAAGTAAAAGTTGTAGACGTGCCCATTAATTATTTATGGCATTGTAGAAACTAGAAAAACTATTATACCCCTCACATAAACAGCAAGAGCTAGCTGTCAATGACAAGGACAGTCAGTCAACCCCTATCAATTTTTGCTTAAGTAAAAGTATGAGAGCAGGACCGGCTTGGCCTAGTGATTAAATTTCAATCGCATTTTTCTCGGAAACTATGCAATTTTTACCTACCGTTTTTTATCGCAAATGTATGTACTATCATACCGCTATCCACCTTTAAGAGGATACTCTTTATTTCGGAATTACCCTGTATATAATATATCCTATACTATTTTAACTTTAAATAAAGCCGGTAAAGCTAATTTATGTAAATTACATAATAGTGATTGAGTTACAATTTGTTAATATTATAACAAATATGAAATGAGTTCATATGCTTCGATTAATAAGTTTGTAAAATTCTATATTACAACACTAAATTTACATAAATTGATTGTTGTGACTTTTTTTAATTACACCCACTACATGTACATGTTCAAAAATGGCGCCACAATTTGTACACGAACACGCCACCAAACCACGTACAGTTTATCTCATTTCTATAATTCCTGTTAAATCTTTGTTGTGTTGGTAACAAAACCTTCTAAACACTAGAATCTTTCATTGAGAAATGTTGACAGTATTGTTATTTATGTTTTTAGTTAGATTGCCATTCAGAAAAGGTAAATGTTTTCATTTTGTAGAGTTACCATTTGTTGTTTGTTTATTATTTGGAATAAAGAATTATTTTTTATGTTTATTACTTCAATATTAATTGTAATCAAAATGATTTGCACGTAAGGACGAATTTGCTGAATTTTGATGTATGGCATTCGTTTGACAGAAGAATTTCTAGTGAGAAACGTGTAACTAGAAACAGTGACACCAACATAAATAAGTTTGGGGTATAACAGTGTATGCAACTAAAACCATAAACATTTGAAATAGATTGGAATTATTGAAATGATATAAGGTATACGCACGGTCCAGGCGCGAGCGCACTGACGAATGGCCAAACCATAGTATGTAGATTATACAAGTAAAACAACTCTTAAAAAAGCGGGAAACTAGCTCGTAAACAAATCAGCAGGGTTGGAGGGTGGTTCGCGTTTCTATAATAGATGTCACGACGGTCGAACGCCGAGCCAGCGGCCGAGCGAGGTTAGATCAGTGTCGTACACGTGGAAGTAGGTACACTATACCTGCAGCGTATTGATACCTGAGTTACTTTTATAAATAACTCAATCAAAAGGGAGATTAGAAAAATTGTGTAATTGAGTAATGGTTCAAATAAAGCATAGTACACTTGTCAGCATATTGTATAACAAATTGATGACACCATTTCAAATCACAAGTCAACGAATCTAAAAACTACAAATTAAAATTCCGCATAAGTCAGTCATTTCTTGATTATTTAGTAATTAGTTTAAAAACAAAATATTTTCAACCTGTACAATGTAATTTAGTGAGTAAGTTTGTATCAAATGCAATACAGCATGTAATTTTGTCTTTGAAAAACAAGATAAATAGTATTAAAAACAATAATTGTATTTACATAATACATGTAGGTATAAATAAGAAACATTTGTAACAAAATTAATTTTGTTATAAATTACTAGGTATAAATAAGAAACATTTGTAACAAAATAAATTTCTTTGTAAATTACTAAGTAATAAATATGAAAGCACAACCAATTTATTTATTGATGTATTTAAATGTAACCATTGAAGATAGATATTTGAGTACAAGAACAATAATGTATCTAAACTTATTGTGATAAATTTGATTTTTTTTGGATATTTGTGCATGATTTACATCCTCTTCTTTAATTTAATACAATGCCATTATAAATTTGGTAAATTGAGATTTAATAACAGAAAATGCAATGGTAGCCTTTCTAGTAATTCATATAGTCCATAAATAAATCTACAGACGCCACTGAAACTAGTGTAGCGACATCTGTTCGAAATATCGGTATTACCCTCCAACTCCTACTTCAAGGTCATCAGTCGGCGTTTGAAAAGAACAAAGGATTTTTAAAAAGTTGGTCTACTTAATAATCCCTATACGCTGGCCAAACCGCCAAGCTTGCGTTGTTTTTCTGTGACCGTTGTTATTTTGTAAATATAATAGTTATTAGTTGTGGTTGCGAATACTCTTTTTTGTGGTAGAGAATCGTCACCAATCGTGGTTTGTTGGGTAAGTAAAACGTTAATTATAAATAGAAGATAATGTTCCCGCATTTTATTTCACCTAATCTAAAATAATCCACCTACAAACTTGTTTCATTAAAAACACTAATAAAGGCCGCAATAGACGGTAATACATTTCATGAAAATTACATATATGAATTTTTGAACAAAATGCCATTTGATCGTGTATAGTGACTCCAATTTTTACATGAATTTTTTCATGAAAAGATTGATGATTAAAACGAGTTCTACTTCTCAAGGTCATTCACGTGGATTTCTAGTGATTTTTGGTGATTTCAATGCTAGCGATTGAATATAATAATATAAGATAATATAAGATAATATAATAATAAATATAATATAATATACTGGAATGTAAAAATTCTCTAAAATAAACAACGATAACCAACATATGGTAATTCTTGAATTTCACGTCGATATTTGTTAAAAGATTTAAGCGTGTGTTACTACAATTTTTGCATGAATTTTTTTGAAATATTTCTACAGCAATTTACATAAAGTTTTACATGTAATTCTTTGATCGTCTATTGCCGGCTTAACTCTTGTGAATTTATATTTATCTTATTAATGATTAAATAATTAAATTTTTGTGTTTTATTTAAGTTTTGATCAAGGTTTTTGTAAAAGTAGAGTTTATTGATGACGGTGGAATTGCACTAGTCCATTCATCTTGGATAACACCAAGAAAAACGGAGACTTCTTGACCGCCGTACAAACAGCATGGTCAATTGGACAAAACTATTGAAAAAGGAGAAAACCATCAACAGAAACTAACTGTAGGTTATAGCCAATTAATATATTGTATTTTAATTTCTCCATGCTTTTGTATCTCATTACTATTTATATACTACTTATTATGCAGTTATTCTTTCTTTTGTAAATGCTTTTCTCTATTTTGAAACATATATGTGACTTTCAAAAACTGGTATTTTACTAAAAATTAACCTAAAATATATGTTTTAAAATCGTCATACCTGCCACTAAAAGATAAATAATTCGTAATGTTACTGACGTCATAATTCCGTCTAAAAGGTGACGTCGTAGGGATCTGTCATATTTCCGTCTTTCTAACGTAACTATTTGTCCAAAATCGACGTGAAAATGATGAATACGCTGACCTAAGAAAGACGCTCCTATGACGTGAACATGTTAGCTGGGATTATAGCGATGTTATAATGTATACGAGGCTTGCTGGAAAAATTTCTGCAATCCGGTACATATTGGGTACTTCCGGTGGTGTCAGCGTTGTGCCATCGTCAAATTCGAGAAATTTGACACTTTTAATCTATAATTCAGTTGACAGTTTATACCCAAGATAACCAGATCGGTTTACATAGCGCTTTGAAGAAAAGTAATTTTGTAAAAAAGACTCGCGTGAACATTTTGGAGCAATGCATCGAACGGCTTAATGCGGTTTTTGGTGAGGAATCTTCATTGAAAAGAACTGTTTATAATTGGTTTACTGAGTTCCAGCGCGAACCTTCTTTTCTTAGTGATGAATTAAGCCGGACGTTTTAGATTTTTGCCTGCCACCAGCCTTCCACACGCGGCTATTGCAACGCATGCGTTGTTTGTGATTCGATCCGCGCAGCGGTATGACCTGCCTACTCCGTACGCCTCATTGTTAGTGGGAGGTGATTCTTAAATTCCGACCTAAAACGTCCTAGCTCAAGTGATGAATTTCGTGAAGGTCGTCCATCCACGTCTGCTGTTGCCACTATCGTTGATGCTATGCGTGAAATGATTGAGTAAGATCGGCATGTGACATACCGTGAAATAGGGGTCATCTTAGGCATTGACACGAAAGCAGTACACACGATTTTACACGTTTATTTAAACGTACGGAAGCTTTGCAGTCGTTGGATTCCACACAATTTGAATGAAGCTCAAAAGAAGAATTGGTGTAAAGAAATACTGAAGAAATTCAAGCGAGGTCATTCATTGCAGTGTTGCAAAGCAAATGATCGCTTGTTTCTTCCGTATTTCTGGACATGTGGCAACCATAGCATTAGAGCATCAAAGAACTGTGAACGCTGATTGGTACACCACAATTAGTTTGCCGGAAGTCATTAGTGAAATCAGAAAAAATCCATATCAGGGCATTCTTCTTCACTATGACAATGCAAGTGCTTACACAGCTTCACAAACTGCCAACTTTTTAGCCAGTAAAAAGTGAAATTGATGTTGCATTGTCCGTGTTGGCCTGATGTGGTACCAAATGACTTCTTTCTGTTCCCGACAATTAAAAACAAGATGCGTGATGAGTGTTATCCTTCGCCCGAAGCAGCCGTTGAGGCATTTAGGCAACTGGTTTCTGAGGTATCAGCTTCAGACTGGAAAAAATGCTTCGAAAATTAGTTTGAGCGTATGTAAAAGTGTATTGATGCTAAGGGCGAATATTGTGAAATACAATAAAGCCATTTAATAAATTGTATTTGTGTTTTTCTTAACCATTTGCAGAAATTTTTCTAGCTTTTCAGGTGAAGAAAGTCCATCAAGGGAAAACGTAACATTTAACAAATAAGTCGATCCGGTGCCTATTTCAAGTTATGCTTTGGTGAAATGGCCAGAGAATAGTAAAGTATATTACGTCGGCAAAGTTGAAAGTTCCACAAATTCTGAAAATTTTGCGTTTAATTTTATGAAACAAATATTAAGTATCCAGGAAAATCAACTTTTTGTTTGTATGACCAGAAGAAAAAGATAACGACGAACTACAAAATTTAAGAAAAAATAAATTTGGTTTTTCTGAACACAGTTTTGCCGGATAGATAAATATTAAGTAAGAAAGTGCTAAATATTCTCTTTATAAGTATTATAAGTTTATTATATTGTTTGACGGAGTTGTGGTTTAGTTAATTTTTTGTTACATTAAAAGTTAACTGTACTTTTCGTTTTAATTAAATGTTTACACTTGCATAAAGTAGTTTTCATTTCAAGTGTTATACACAAAACTTATTGAAGTTTGTTAACAACAGCATGTTTATAAAAATTATTCCAAGTGCTTCAACTCCGCGCACCAATCATCAACTCCATGGAAATGCAGTTTTCATAGGTCCTTTAAAAATGCACTAAATGATGTTAATGATCTCAACCAAGAGCAGAAACGAAAATTTTATAAGTATGCTTTATACCTTTCTGCTGAAATGACCCATTTCCTCTTAAAATCATAAAGGCATAACTTTCTTAAATTTAATTGTTAATTGCTAGATGGATCCAGTAAAAAATTATACAGAAATCTTGACATCGACAGTTGCTTGCTAAATGATTAGGGTTTAATATGGTTTGTAATTGAAAGGAAAGAGACGGATTGTTGTACCCCCAAGGTGTACGTCGGTGTCTTCTATAAAAAGACTATAACTCAACTAATTGCATGACCTACCAAATTTTCTTTTAATTGATTGCACAGTATTTAAAAGGTTTTAGCTAGCATGCCTTTAACTGTTTATAATTAAACCATTTGTTTCCTTTTATAAACTTACAAACTAAATATATGTAATATTATAAAAATTACATTGGGCAAAAGAAGTATATCTTCTAACCTTGCCTTTTATTATTTATATGTGTGCCTTTGAGTGTTCCAATAATATGGAGAATAGACTTACTTGTATTACTATATGCACAAACGATGCAAGTCTATTTTTTGTCGATCTATACCATTTTATTCATTCAACAATAGAGAACTGCACCAGATACCCACTTTATTTAGTTTTTGAGATTCGCAGTCATACTCATATTTGGAACACACTATAGACCATACCAAATAAAATAGTTCTTTTCTTAGGTGTAATCAATAAAAAATAAACTTACAGAAGCAGCTGCTGTCAATTAAACTAATGAAAATATCTGATATAACCATCACGTCTAATAAAATAAACTAGCTGTTTACTGATTTAAATATTATGAATAAAGATACATAACTAGACAAATTACGTATATAATAATAAATTGACAAAAGTACTATCTTGGTTGTAATGTTGGTTGCCTATCCTAGCAGAATATAAGATTTTTTTAGATAATTATATATTATATGTAAATCAACAAATGAATGGAAAAGTATGATAATAAAATAACTATAAAAGAATTCAAATAAAAAATAATAACATTATTAATGTGTCCAACCAATGCAATGCAATTCACCAAAAGGAAAGTTCTTTTCGATAATGAAAAAATTTGTTACACAAATACCAGTACAATATTCCTTATTTTGTAAAATCAAAAAAGTATATAGGTCCCATATCAGATTATTGTTAATGAGTAAATATCGGTGTAGCTTTTTATTGTAGGTATAAAACGAAAAACATACAACATATATAATAAAAAAAAGTGTAGCAGACTGTTTAAACTTTTACATTTTAAATTCCTTTTTTTAATTTCCTTCAGATCTTTAATGCAAATCCTTGTTTAGCAGTTACATAAATTTAACCTAATAAAACAACATCTCAATTCAAGATAAAATAATAATAATAGATACTACATTCTCTGGCTACACTCCATATGTTAACAATTTTCTACAGATATCAGTAAATCCATGTTATACCCGGTAACACTACTTTCAATTTCGTTATAATGACCCAAATCAAGTAGAAGAAAACTGGTTTACTGTTGAAAAAAAAACATACATTTACACTTAACTTGAAATACAACATTCAATGAAATTTTTACTAACAAAGGCAAGGTAATTACTGGTTATTGTATCTATGCTACAAGCATAAAATGATAATAACGGTGCGAATAACTTTATTTATTATTTATTTTTAATATTTTCATTTGCTTTTATTTATATTTATTTACATAATTATGTATTATATAAATATTTTTATTTAATCAGGAATGTCATTTACAAATTTTTATTTATTCTCATTGTGTGGTAGTTAGTATGATAAATCTTCCCTTCAATAATTAAAATATAAGCAATGGGAATGGGTTTTCTCTTTTAATATCATTTTTTATAAAAGTAAGTCTGTGCAATCTTTTGCAGAGTTTTGACTATATGTAACAAAGTTCCTAGCTGTCTGCTTTATAAAGAAACATGTTTAGAGTATGGCAAAAGCTGCTATTGCAAGGTATTTGTTTTTTGTGTGTTTCTGAACATAGCTAAATAGTCTTCACGTTATGAGACATTCATTGCAAGATATAAAAGAGCTACATTTTTTTCTCGAACCGACGCGACACATATAAAACAAAAGTGAAACTATTTCTGGTTCTTCTAGATTTCAAAAATGTTTCCTTCCCTTAAGTAATACATGACAAACATAAAAGCCCTTTTAATTCTACAAATACTAGAAAGGATCAGACATTGGAAGTAACGCGTCACATGTAACCCGTTACTTGTAATTAATTACATTTTTCAGTAACGCTAAAGGTAACGCGTTACTTTCTAAAGACGCAGTAAAGTAATTGTAACTAATTACAAAAAGCGTGTAACGGTAACGACTTCAGGTCGTTACTTTTGCGTTACTCGAATAATCGATTTTCAAATTTAGTTTTGATGATGTTCAGAAAATACATATTTTTATATTGTGTAATTCTAAAAGTTGTACAGTAAGCTTATACAAAGAAAAATTAATTAGAATCACCTTGAATTTTGATGGGTTTTAAAAAGTTTTTTTTTTATTTTCTTCATAGAATCAAAGTAACTGACAGTAACGGTAAAGTAACTTAGTTACATATTTGCAAGAACTGTAATGGTAACTAGTTACTTTTTAAAATCAAGTAACTGTAATTGTAACTAATTACATTTTTTGATAAGATAACTGTAACTGTAACTAATTATTTTTTTAAAGTAACTTTCCAATGTCTGGAAAGGATCATGGTAATCCTTTAATATCAATACAATATACAACGGATAATTAGCTTCATAATTTTTATGGACTGCAGGGAACATTCGTTTGCCAAAACAAAATATTATTATTATTAGTTTTTCAAGGCATTTTAATGTATTTGAATAATACCAACAAGCCGGTATGCAATCTGTTACTAAAATCATATGGAAAAGTTCAGTATTCTTTCCTAGAATCAAGAGCAGAAGTAAAGCTTTTAGTGGGAACCAATAGTTATGTTAGCTTTTCCTCTAAAAATTGTTCTGAATTAAATCGATTAAAACAATTTTTTTCTAATGTTCTAAGATTTATAAATAATTGTCAAGAACCTTCCCTATTTCGTCTAATCATAATTATTTTGTCTAATGCACCATTTCGTGAAACGTTAATTGGTCTAATCCTAATTTATAATATTCAAGCACGCGTCCTACCTAACAAATTGTGTTTCATTATAAAAACTAATAACATAACATAATAACCAACCTATAACTACCCATACTTACCGTGTCGAATAAATCGAATTATAAACAGGCGTTATCAGCACGTAATGTAGAAGGTAGCATTCCTATTAATCGGGCAAGAAAACTATAAAGACAAGTTTTCACCACTTGTAATTGATTTTTTTTCGGTTACATTCTTAAGCAAACTAGAATTAGACAAAGTAGGCTATAAGACAAAATACTTCATTAGGCAAAATGGAATTAGACGAACTGCCATTAGACAAAATGATTGGGATTAGACGAAAATGAAAGAAAAGGAAAAATGGAAAAATATTGGACCACTTACTAAATAAATTAAATGATGCGTTTATTATTTTGCTTAAAATGGCTCAAATTTAGCCTTTTCCAAATGAATATAGCGAGTTAACTAAGAAACAAACTTTAACTAAGAAATTGAATTTATTAAGCTTATATCCGTTAATGGATAACAAAGAGTTGGCAAGAACTGGTAAACAATTTTCGGGCCCGACTGGGGGTAAACTTGACGCGGCCCAAAAAGAGCTGGTAGCTTCTTGATCGGTTCGAAAAGCCGGAGAAGTCTAGCTCGAAAGACCTAAGCGAACCAAATGGACCGAGACGGCCTAACGGGGGTATCGACGGGCCCGAACGGACTGATTGAGTCGAGAAAGGCCTGGAAACTTTAAATTTTAAAACTGAGGCCCGAAACGACCTAAACTCGAGCTTTGGGCGATACCCGACTAAGAAATTCGGCCCGCAGATGCTTTTACGGCACAGTATGAAACTCCTCCGTTTCGGTTCAGTATAAAAATAATGCCCGTCCCAGTTATCATCAGTACAAAAATAGCGGCTTGAAAAGCCCAACCGATCCAACAAACTGGATAGGTTCGACAAGCCCAAACAGCCTGACAAACCCAACAGTCTCGAATAGCCTGACGAGCCTGACAGGAAATGCTCCCAATTCTTATTTTTGCATTTTGGAAGATTTCTCTTCAAGAAATCGGGAAATTCCGCTATAAAATCAAGATACTTTAAAAACTAAAACAAGAGAAAATTCAAAATTGATATGATATAGTTAAAAACTGATTAAGGTTTATATTTAAAAACTGAGATGACACCTTATACTACACGACAAAATCATTAGTTAATTGTAGATCATAAATTAGATTCTTGCACGAGTCGAAATTCTCAGGCTCGGCCCGACTGAAAACAAGCTCGACGCGGCCCGAAAAAAACCCGACAGGCCCGAGAGGTCTGACATGCCTGACATACCCAACACTGGTAATATATCTTCAATATAAAACTACAGACCTATATCAGTATTGTCTAATTTTGCTAAAGTATTTGAAATCATACTATATAATAACATATTTCATCACGTTAAACCAGTATCGACATAAATCAGCACGGATCCTTTACGGGAAGGTCTGCTGTTACAAATTTACTTTATTTTACGCAAACAGTTCTGGAACGTCGAAATCAGTTGGACGTCGTATATACGGACATTGCTAAGGTGTTCGAAAGAGGAGCAATCCGATTCTGTTGCGGAAGTTATCGGGCTTCGGTTTCTCTGAGGGTTTATTAAAACTATTTACTTCATATTTAACTAATAGAAAGCAGTATGTCGAATGTCGAAGATATAGATTCAAAAAAATTGCAGTAACATCAGGAGTTTCCCAAGGATCTAACTTGGGACCTCTACTTTTTATAATTTTCGTAAACGATATTGCAAATAATGTTAAAATCTCGGAATGTTTGATTTATGCCGATGATTTTAAAATATACAAAGAAATTCGTGCGATAAATTACAGCAAGATTTAGATGCGTTAAACGAATGGTCTTTTCGGAACAATTTATTGACTAACGTTAATAAATATCGTACGATGTTAATTAATAGAAAGGTTACTAATATTAAATATTCATATAAACTTTAATAATTCAACTCTTCAAACAAAAACAGAATCAATGTTCTAAGAATCTTGGATTTCTGTTTAGAATTACAAAAGAATTCTGTGATCTTCTACAGCCAGTATTTAATACTTTAGTGAAACCGAAGATAGAGTCTTTGTCGATTATATGGAACCCTTATTATATTTACCAAATTATTAAACTTGAAAGAATAAAAAAACGGTTTTTACATTATTTGTTATTACAAAATAGAAAACAAGAGATTTGAAGGTTCTTATAATAATTTACTAGATCATTTTAAAATAAACTCATTAGAAGCTAGAAGACATAATGTCAAATTACTTGTCTTGCATAAATTATTAAACGGCTACATAAACGACGAAAAGTTCCCATGTATGATTCATTTTAACATCCCATCAATAAATACCAGTCAGGCGTTTACATTGCAATATCAAATTCCAGAAACAAATTATCATACAAACTTACCATTGGATCGTATATGCAGGTCATATAATGCGATGTCCCCTGATGTTGAGATCTTCGGAACATTAATTAAACAATTTCGTAATAAGCTTCAGTCTTAATATCTGTTAATAATAATTATTATTATTTACTCTACATTACATAGTACGTATATAACTATAAATAAATAATATATGTAAACGACAACCATATAAATCTTGTTACAGTTACCTTGCTGCGCACCATTAATGTTGTTATTGTATTATGTTCATTGTATTTTTCACTATTTAGGTTGCTTATATGTGTTAATTATATTGTTAAATTTGTCCTCTGTGTAATTGGACTTTCTGTACAGAAAGTTTTCTAACAATAAATAAAAAAAATAAAATAAAGAAATGCCTGAGAGATCCAAACAGCCAGATAAATCCAAAGAATCGACAAGTCCAATAGGCCCAACAGGCCGGAACTGCCCGAACAACCGACAAACCTGAGAAGCCCGAAAAGTTCAAAACGTCAGACAGGCCCGACGGCCCAAATTGCTCAAAAGGCCCGAACGGCTTGACAAACCCTTATGACCCGACAGACCCAAGAGGTCTGACATACTCGATGGAATTACTAAGAATATTAAGTCGGCGAGCAACACCTCTCGTACTAATTCCAGGTTCTTTAGAAATACCCCGTAAAATTTGTTCTTCTTGTTCAGGATTAAGACGAGTTCGCGGAGCACCAGCATTAATTCGGTTTGGTATCATTTGATCTGCCTCTCTCGACCGCCGATCAAATCTTTTAAATACGTTTGCTAACAGTGGACGACGATTTGGAAACCTTCTCAAGTATTCAGCTTTCGCTGCACTACCATTTCCTTTGCAAAGCCTACAAACCCAGTACATATCCGCATATTCGTCGAAACTAAACTCCAGTGCTTAACAGTAGTAAATAGTTTTGATGAAAAACTAAAGTTATGAGTTACGAAAGATTCGGAATGACAACAGTGATAATTTATTAAATAAAAAATTTTAAATACGAGTCGGCTCAGAGTACTTGTACAGCACTGTCAATAATAACATTTCTGTCGAAAACATCAATTTTCAATTCAATAAAATAACAAATTTTTAGAATTTTCTGTTACTTTACAAAATCTGTTGACAATATCCTTTCATAATACTGCAAGTGCGAGGTGTGCCAATGCTGGTTTTTTATTTTACAGAGTATTTCTTGTTCAGAATTTTCAACCTTTATTGGCTCGTGAGGAAAGAGGAGACATCCACGAACAATATTGTACTAAACTTTTCTTCTTAGTTTGTTGAACACCCCATGTAATAGAAAAATCAATCAAATTTCTAATCTCTCCGGGTATTTATAAAAAATCGGTAGTATATCGAGAGATTGTATTAAAAAATTGGGAGTTGAGAGACGATCGAGAGATCGCATAAAAATCGGGAGATCTCCCGACATATCGGGAGGGTTGACAATACTGCTCACATGCCCAAAAAGCGCGACACGCTTAAACGATCCGATAGGCCCGAATGATCCGAGAGGTTCGAACGGCCCGATTAACCCGAGTAAGGCCTGTATAGCCCGATAAATTTTTAAAATCCGACTAAAAAGGAAAGAAAAACAGAACCTGTAATATTATTTTATGTACAACCGTGAGATATATCTTATAAATCGCACTCTTTGGAATAACGTAATGTTTCAGATTACCATACGTGTGCGATAATATTTAGATTACCGCATACGTGCGACAATATTTTCAAATTTGTTTACTGTTTACACTGTTGCTAAGTGCGTTGCTATCATTTTGAACAATGAAATTCAGCTGTTACTTTGAATTAATATTCACACAATCTTGATCGAAAGTAGTTAGTTCATGATTGAGAGCAGCAAAAATGTTTTCATTTGCAAAAAATTCAACGGTTCTACATAAAATTTTGTACACAATTCGTGGGATACACTATTATCGCACTCACATGGTTACGCAAAACTCGGGCTAACGCCCTCGTTTGCGCAATTTTCATGTTCGTGCTATAATAATGTGTGTATCCCACTTATTGCGTAAATAACTATTAAAGTGTTGCATACTCATTCGGCCTCTGTTTTAAATTCCGTTCAAATATTTTCATTTCGTGAGACCTAATTATTTTATTTCACCTAAATTTATTTGTTAAACTGTGTATTTTGGGTTAGCAAGAATATTCTGGTTCAATGATTGTCGAGTTTTAAAGTATTGGCCTGTACGTGCGTTTTGGCACGATTTTCCTGTCGCCAAGCCCGACGGATTTATCAGAAACCCTTATTTTCAAAAATCGTTGCGGATGTCTGAGTACAAATTATACAATGTACCAACGAACTGTAAAAACTTTCCATTTATCATGTAGTTGCCCATGTATCTTTCTTTCTCCCAGGATGAAAGTGACTGTACTCAGCTCCGTTGTCACGTATACTCGAAACCGGCGCGCAGCGTAGAGTCTCGGAAGGGCATTCATTCTGGCTTTAGCTTCCGTAAAGGGCACAGATGTGAGCGGGGTTTACGTACTTTTTTTTGCTGCAAGTTTTTTGTTTGAGTTCGTGCTAGTGGGAATTTATTCGAAGATGGTTTCGTAAAATTCCATAGACGTTCTTCTGGGACGGAGTAGGACAAAGTGTGAACTTAGTAAAGTTAATTTTCTTTTGTGTAAAGGCAATCTAATTGTCGGACTCAGACTGGAATTTCCGGAATCGTAAAAAAGCGAAGCCGCTCCGTTTAGTTTCTTTTTGGATTTAATCAAGGTTTATTACCCAATTAAATATCTTGGTTGTGTGAGAATTCAGCCGCGAGCAGGCGTTTGTCGATCGCCTAAGCAACTATCTGAGACCGCTGACTACCGACAAATCTTGTCACTTGGAAACGAAAGAAAAAAACCCCTTCTGGATTCAGCTGGTGAGCTTTGAAAATAGCCCAGGAAGTAATGTATAAGAGTTTTGTTTACTATAACATTATTTGTAGTTAGATATTATTGTTGTTTAGCGCAATATTTGCAAGTTTCTTTAGAGAGAATCTTTAAAATTTAAATTAAAGAATATAACTATTAGATTTGTAAAACGAACGTTTGAAGGCAGGGTTAAGATTTAACTGCTTATTTACTCTTTTAAACAGGGTTAACCAAAAATCTGGAAACAGTCTTATTGTACCGATAGAATTAGCTGAATAATAACCCTTGGAGGATATATTAGACTATCTTATCTACATTCTGGCAGGAATTAATTTAATTATCTAGTTCCGGGTAATTGGTATCAACTTTTAATTTTTAAATGGCACCCTAGTATTTTGGTGACATTTTCTAAATCTGCATAAAGTTCTAAATACGACAGTAAAAAAAAATTAAATAGAATAATTCGCGTCGCTATAATAAATTAATAAAGTTTGCAGTTTTATTTATTTAGTCCTGTTAATAGGCGGAGCCATTACGACGGCCGGCCGTTGCTAATGACCTGTATTGCCCTTCTCCTTAAGTGTTGTATTCCAACTCCCCATCTATAGAATGCAGCTAGATGATGTAGGCGGAGCACAATACACAATACACAAAAACTGCAATATGTATTTCAGTGTTCTTGTGTTTTTTTATTATTATGAATTTAATAAATTAAAGTAAAGTTATACAGTATACATGCGCTTTATTGAAGTATATTTGTAAGGGCTTTCTTTCTTATTTGGGTGCATTTGTGACTGTATTTTTAACAGTGTAAGTCAGCCATGGACCTTCAGAAAGGCTCAAATAAACATCTTATTGTGACTAAGATTATTGTGATTTCAGCTAGAAATATTGATACATTTTTGTGGCTAGCAGGCTTCAGATTGCTGCATATCTAATGTTTATTTGGTAAGTAACGGTGTATCGAATTGATCACCCCAGTAAAATTTTTGTGTCATCAGCATTTACGGAACTAGAACGTTATATATCATATCTTGAGTATTTTAATAAATAAAGTGTCTATTGTGAGTATTTCACCCACCCATATACAGGGTGTTAGTCTACAAGAAGCTGCGTGGGCTGGCCGATGGTTCCCTTTTGACCTTCAGCTTCTGGCGTCCTTAATCTTGACTATCTTTTTAGAATTATTGAGAGTTTCTGTGACTGTAAGCTTTTCTTCTCTTTTAGAGGTAAGTTTAGATTGAACCACACCCATCTCTGATTAGAGCTACGGGATTAAACATCTTCCGATATCCGTAACGGGTGTTAAGCCTCTTTCTCAGGTTTTTCCCGTTACAAACCTACCAAGCCCATCATGGAAACCTTACCTGAGAAGTGTTTCCTTTCGGGTTTCCCTTCCAAGTAACAGGCGTTGACTATGCTGGATCAACCTTAAACAAAAACTAGAATCAATCATTGAAGACATCTTTCTTGGAAAGGATAATGTCACCCGCATAGTTTCTATATGGACATCGTCAGGAAAGATTGCAAGTTTGAAAGTAGTGCAAGTTTCTGGTTTCTCTTTTTAGTCAATAAAGGACTTAAAGCTTTAAGATTTGACAAGTTTATGTATTGCAGTCTAGGATCTACGTATACCTATAATTTAATTAAGAAAATAAATATAATACAACAATTCAGTTTAAGTTTACTATTTTACGCGACAATTTTGCATAAATCTTTATTAGCTATTGTATTTTTGCGTGTTGTATTTTTTTGAGAATTTATAAAATAAAGCGACAACAAATTAAAGTATCTTTAAAGTTGCATCATAGCCTATCTATGTTTAATATTATTATATTTTACGCGCTAATCATTATTAAAAAGTAAAAGTAGAATTGTAATATTATATTGCAATTTATTATTAGTTTAAATTGATTGCTTGCTTGCATCAGTGGAAAAATGCAACCCGACTTTATGGTCTTTCACATTTGGCATTTCTTTCTTTTGGTTAAA
>VTPC01090312.1:17737-53280 GCA_011009095.1 Ignelater luminosus
CCGACTTTATGGTCTTTCACATTTGGCATTTCTTTCTTTTGGTTAAAAAGTGTCGTAAAATAAAAAATGTTTTTCAAATACTATTAATCATGCCCACCTTTCTCTTAATTTCTAAAACTTAACCTTTTTCAAAATTTGTTTTAAAATTCTCAGTAGTTAATGAAAGATTTGGCGCATTTTAGGAATTTATGAAAAGGTATATTCTAGTATACTAAAAATGAGATTATTGCTTTAAGACAAAAGAATTTCTAAATACCAAACAGTTTTGAAATCTCTGTTATAATTATAACCTAAATCTCTTAAAAGCTTCAAAGTGGAAGTTTGTAGCTTTAGGTTAAAAAACCATTAATTAAACGCCTTACGCATTATTAAAAATAAAAAGTGAACTAATTTACACTCTTATGTATTTATATCAAAAGATAATATTTTTTTTAAAGGTCACTGGGCCACACATAAAATATTTATTCATTAGGCAAAATGCCCGAAAGGTCTTGGTCAATAGGAAGGAGTCTGGGTTATGTAAAATTTATTGTTTGCTACACAATTAATTTAATGGTAAAGAACCGCCTTGTTATACTTTAATAAAAATATTTTTTCTGCTCAATAAAAAAAAATTCAAAACGGAATTAGATATGTATCAATATTCAGGCACGTAGTGTTCTTAATGAATTTCCATCACAACATGCGTGTTCGCAACCTACTGATCTGTGCAAGTTTTTGCATTAGTAGAAAGTGAAATGAAAATATAAATTCGAACAACGAATGCTGGCATTTCCTATTTAGTTTATATAATCGCATTTAAATAAAATGTCATTATTTAAAGAAAGGAGTTAAATAATTAATTATGCGATCGAGTGATGCTACTTAACATAAAAGTAAAATTGATGCCTTTATGCTGGTGAGGATTTTTATTATAAAAAAGTAAATAATTAAAAAGATAGTTGTTATTTAGAGGCTTTCAGGTTAACTGCGTGTAATTAAGCAAGGTAAAATAAAACTAGAAAAAGTAAAAAAAACCGATTAGCTTTTGACGTAAGACATTTATTGGACTTTTCTTTTTTTTTAAGAATTTAAAATGTCAGTTATTTCATCTACTTTATAAGTTTTGATAAGTGCAAAGGTTTTGTTGTAGAGTACAAATTCCTTCATATGTATATAGTACTGACTCGATCTCGATTTTTAAATAAATATAACAGTAGTAGTAACAACACAACAAAATAATAACAATAACATTATGCAAATCGAAATCAATTAATTAGTGATTAAATTCAGAGACGAACATTAAGTAGTGGTCCTTCTGCAGTACCAGAAATTCAATTTTCTTTGTGGTTTAGAAACTGGAGATCATATCGAGAAAAGAATGTCCTTATTAAAAATTTTGAGAAAAGTCTATCAAAGCACCACTTTTCTTTAGTTTGTCTGTAAAATGCATCAAAATCTTACGTTACTATTAGAAGCCATTGCAAATTAAGCCGATCGCAATTTAATTTGACTTTTGCAACGTAAGCTTGCATTACTAATATACTTACTCTGAAATAAGACAGGTCTTAACCCGACTACACTCAGCGGTGGCTTTGAGCGCAGGTTGATACATAACATAAATACAAGACACAAATAGATATTTCATACAAAATATACAGATCAAGTAAATTAATGTAGCACACGCCTAATTGAAATAATAGTTGAATAAATTAAAAATCAAAATTATAAAAAGATTAGAAATGGCACTAGGACACCGGGTATAACTGCCAAGAAAAAACCAAATTTAGTAAACACATTCTATCATTGACTACAAACTTTAATTTTAAACTTTAATTAACAAAAATACGCAGGTATTTGATTTATATCCTGTATTAAACCCCAGAATCAAATCATGTAGAGGAAATCAATTACACCGAATTGAAGTAAAAGTGAAGTTAAACTGATAAACTAAAATGTCTTGTTAAATAAAAGAAATTAACAATTAAAAATAAACGTGAGTATAAGTTAGAAAACGAGGTTAACTGATAAGCGGATAGCTGAAGCTACGGACGAGTGTAAGAAAAGGTGGTGTTGCCGGACTTGCAGAAAAAGACTAAATATAAAGAACGCTATAGATAGAACAAAAAAAATGTTCCATCAGATATATGAATGGAAAATTGGATACTTTAGTCGTATAAACGAATCAATTAAAGAAAGAAAACGAGAAACTTAAAGAACAGGTGGAAGACCAGGAAGGTAAAACAAGAAAGCTAGAAAGGGAGATTAGAAAAAACAATTACAATAAAAAAAGTCAAAGACATTGTGAATGAGAAGAAGGTCGAAATAGAAGAAAAAGTAATGCAAGAACTGAAAATCAACTCTAATAAAAAAAAATAGAAATAGATGAAGCAAGAAAAATAGGGAAGTATACTAGATAGAAAACGGCCAATAGTAGTAAAACTGGCAAGAGAAAGTATGAGATCAAAGATACTGGAGAACACGGAAAACCGGAAAGGCACAACAATACAAATAAATAAAGACTACCCCAAAAACATACAAGAGGAAATAAGAACTTTACTACGACAAATGAAAGAGCTAAGAAATAAATGACATAGAGCATATTTAAGATACAATAAATTCTGAAAAGAATTACAGGAAGAAGAAGAAAACAAAAAGGGGGCACTAGGTAATAATCATAGGAGACCTAAACGAAAAAGTTTGTTTCTTGTTGTCGTGATTGTTATGGTGTCCGCATGTTTTGGGCTGTATAGGAAGAAAGCCTATGATACTAATAAACAGTATTAAGCAATTATTTGTTTGGTACTTCACACAGCCGTTAAAAGTCTTTTAAACTAGCTTAATTGAACTGTAAGACTGCAGTTCTGGCATGTACAAAATCATCAGAAATTAACCGTAATAAAGTTAATCTCCCAACACAATATCCGGATTAAGTCTGGATAATTGTTCATAGTCCTTCGAATTTTACATCAGCGTGAAAATACCGTCCACCAAGCTTACAACAAATAATTACATAACTGTATATGATCCTTCGAACAAAGAAGCCGGCACCAGCACAATCAACTTCAAGTAATAAGACATAACAAAACTACGGCTGCACCAAACAAGAGAATCCACAACAAGGATAATAAGTAAACAAGTAACGTATAATCAAGCTGCGCAGAAGAAAGAAGTAACAACCGCCACACCAGAGAGATTCCAAGAAGTTTAACTGAACACATCGGAGTCCATCCAGAAGATTCAATTACTGCAACAGCTGAATCAATACAAACAAGACACGAAGAAACAAGACAGCTCATCACAAAGCTATATACCAATATAAAAAAGGGTCCATCAGCAAGGAAAGAAAAAAAATGCTTTCAAACTTGCCTCGTTACGGTCAACAATTGTTGGTAAGTAATAGAAAGAAAAAACACGCAGATCATCGAACTGAATATATCAAACCACGTCTACTCCTCCTTTAACTACTACGAAGAATTAAAAAGAGTATATGAAATTACTGAGAAGTGTATCATGAAGAAAGATCAAGCAGCAACAGCATTAAAACCGATGACACAAACAAGTAATGAGGGACAACAAACCCTTAAAGAGATTAACCTACTGGCAGCAAAAATCGAAGGGATTCAGCACCTGAGTTTAAAAAAGCAGCAATTAAAAACCAAGCAACTGCTTTAGACTATTGCATGCATAAGAAGCGAATTAGCACAAGAGAAATCGCAAATGAGAAGCCATTCATCAATTAAACAAAGAAATCTGTACCTATGAAGGAAAATTTACAGCAGATTACTTCACTGAAGACCATTATGAAGTAATCGACCAAGAAGTATATCAAATCAGCAACGAGTTGGAAAAAAGATAGAATCAAAGTCTGCTCATCTCAAAAAAAACCTTAGAACATTCCACTTCCGCCAGTACAGCTACCAACCTTCACGGGAAATTGCGAACAATGGACTTATCTTCTACAACCTGTTTTAGGAGATAATTCACTTTAAACCTAGTCTACCCAATATCGAGAAAATGCATCATTTGCACGTACATGCAGAACTGATCCGAGTAATTCAACATCTACCCATCTCTGAAGATCACTACGAAACAACCTGAAAACTGCTGACAATCAGATACAACAACAAACGGTTAATTATTGTCGAGTTACTAGACAAGATCCTCAACTTTCCGCTCAGTCAATAAAAATTATCCTAGAAAATAAAGCTACTGCACGACACCGTAACAAAATGTTTTGAAGCAATCAAGAATCTACCGGTCGATACCACATCTTGGTGTTCATTCATAGCAGGCATAATCATCAGGAAATGGAACTTAAAAACCGATCGGTTATATAAGTAGTCATTAGAAAAATCCTACGAAGTCTAAAACTACGAAGATTTAACAAAATTTTTCCAAAAAAGATTCTAATCCTTAGAAGCAGTGGGAGAATCAAAACAAAAGAATTCAGCGATCAAAGAAAATAAGAAACTATGCTGTAAGCACTGCAATAGTCAACACTACACAATCCACCTTTGTAAGAAATTCCTCGACCTACATTCAAGTCAGAAGTACCGCATCGGCCAGGACAAAAACATTTGTATCAAATATTTAGCGCACGACAACCACCAGAGATGCCGCGCCTGGAGAAACTGCTACAAGTGTCACAAGAGACAACACACTGTTTTGTATAGAGATTAACCCAGGCAGCAAGCAAGTCGATCAAGAGAACGCTCATCCCAACAAATGAGCAACAACGTTGCACGACAAGAAGGTAGTGTATTATTCGCTACAGCATTAATTCGAACAAAGAGAACAGATGGCACCTACGAAATTTTGAGGGCACTCATAGACACAGGCTCTTAAACTTTTCTCATCATAGATTTTGGTTGAATTCTGTCAGGAGCATCTCACGAAGAAAATAGCAACATCCATATCATTACTATGGTCACATCTATCAACAAAGATAACCAATTAACAAAGCTCTGGGAACTGGAAGAAGTCTATCAATCACCGGAGTTAGCAGAGGAAGAAAAGGCATGTGAAGAATTCTACAGCCAAACAACACAAATCAATCAAGATGGAACATACATGATACGCCTCCCATTCAAGAACACAACAACGATCCTGAAAACCTTAAAACCCAAAGCCATAGCAGGAATGCTCCAATAAGAAAAGAAATTTACAAAGAGCAAAGAATTGGGTCAACAATATCATCAGTTCATAAAAGAATATTTTTGACCTTATAAGTATCGTAAAATTTGGCAGCGTTGATTTTTATTTAATGACTTCATGCTTATTATAAAAGCAAAACTGAATTAACTAAATTTTAAAAATATATTGGGAATACCTCTAATTAACTAACAGTTGCAACAATTGCAATTGTTTTGCACGGCCTCTTACAATTTAAACCGACATGATACTCTTTTGTCAAGATTTTTTTGTACCTACACCCCTAGAACTTATACTCAGTTTGTCTTGATTATAGAGTTATTGAACTTCAAAGTTGCATGGAGACACGTTAACTTTTTTGCAGTACATGAATTGCATCTTGTGCTTCAAATGGTGGCCTTGCACCTGAAAAGCAGTTAGCACACACTATTAAATTACTTTACCTGCTTGTTTTTAATGTAAAATTCATTAAAACAAAAGTTTAGATAATACATTCATTATTGAAAATAGAATTGTTTTTACAAACACTGTTCTGGAAAAAAGTAAGCAAATAAAATGGTATTTTTATAGTCGTAATCTTATCATTTTGTTAACTGTTTTTCTAGAGTAATTCTGAAAATCATAAAAGTGAGAAAAATCTAAATGGTTTAGAAACTAGTAGTACATATTAACTGCTTATCTTTAAGTATCGCTAAACAAATTATTAAATTGGGAGAAAACAAATAAAAAACAAACCAACAAAAGAGTCACGACAATCTTCAATTTTTTTTATTAATTATTATAAAAGTTAATGGCTTAACAAATGTGGGAAAAAGATTACTTAATGAGCACTTTGCATTTATAATAAAGAAATTTGTTTGAACATCAAACTGTTATAATAATAAAAACGAATAAAAGATAATATATAAATAAAATAAATTGTTAAATTCAAATGATATTGAATGCCTTTCATTAGAAATGTATGTATAATAGTAAATGTACTATATTAAGCGCCAAGACATGTTCCGAAATAGCATATCATTATGTACAGAAAGGTACAATCTTAAACTATTTTATCTCAAGGCGAAATCCGATTAACTATTACATAGCGATTTCTTAATTTACAAAACATGATTGTTTAACAATATTTAGAAAAAGAAATGCCAAATAAAGAGAAAATCGTGTTTTAAATTTGCATTATTTATTGTGTTTTATTCTAATAATATTAAGTTTCTAAAATGTATTCTTAAGGGCCAGCAATAAATAACTGAATAAAGTGTTATCGTATTGGTTACACATTTTTTCATATCCGTCTATGATTTTATATATTCATTCATAGACATTAAACAAAAGAATTAGCATAAAAATAAATAAAGTAGGTATTGGTATATGTCTTGTTCAGTTTGGGAATTCAATATATTACCTACTATTGACAATGCTAGAAGCAAATGTCATTTGTAATTAACAGAGAATTTCCCATTCCATCATCATTGCTCTTTGAATCATCATTATAACAAAGTAATTATCCGATGAAAACATGATTTCTCTTCTTTTAATCGATATTAAATGTTTTTCTTAATCCATAAATCCCTCAGTTTATCTAATGGCCTAGCAACCGTTTTTAGTAAAAGTTATTTAACGATCTAGAATGCTGAGATCATCAACTTTTAAAAATTATGGAATAATAATAAGTAATATCCCAAGTGCACGTGTAAATTATTTGGCCAGACTATTTCTCGAAGAAAATTTGCAACAAAATACTTCCAAATAAAAAATTCTTCAAAAACCTCCAGAAACGAAAAAGTCATTAAATTTGACAGTTGTGTGACGGTTGTTGTCAGCAAGATTGTCGATAATTTGCACTAGTGCAATTATTGCTGTAATACGCCCACGATTGGTTAAAATTCAAAAATTCAAGCCTTTTTATTGCTTGAAATTTTCTGAGGAAAATAGTCCATGAAAAACGTTAAAAGTTATGGATGTCGTCCAATGTGTTAAAAATGATATTGTAACTCAAAAGTTAGAAAATCTATCTAAATTCGCTGCGAAATACACCATGAAGTATTGGTATTGTCTTAAAAAGTATTAAGCGCTTAATTATATGCATACGAGGTGACATTTTGATAAGTTTCAATTTTTTTTAAATGTATTTAAAAATGCCCAAAGCCGTTGTGGTAGTATGCAGGGGGAACCAAAGTGACCCTACAAATATGAAACCTCTTTCTGTTCCACTGTACCGGAAATCTGTCACTTAAAAATTGCTAACAGCAACGGCCTAATGAGGGGGAGTCTCATCTTGTTGGAAATAAATTAAATTTTCGTTTAAATTCATGTTTGCTTCAATTGCATTTCGTTGATTTTCTATTTCATATATGATGACAGGTTCGATAGTATTCTGTAGAATGTTTAAGTAAATAGATATCCCCATTTAAAATTTCTTCGAGAAACAGAGGACCAATAATTGTATCTCCTAAAACACCTACGCAAACGTTAATTTCTTGGGGTTGTTGGGTGACCTCTCTTGTTATGAAACTGCAAAATTTTGCTTTGATTCTTTTCTCAGTTCTTATGACTGATTGTTAAAATGCCGTGTCTTCTCTAACTTTGATTCTTCTTTTGTTCTGCTTTCTTGAATTAATCTTTCTTTTACTGTTTCTATCGTTAACTCTTCTTTTAAAAGTGTCTTTTGAGCCACGATTACGGTATCATAACTTTCATCAAGGCTACTTAACATAACATAAATGCTACTACCAAGTTTTCATCTAGGTTTTGCCCCATTATAGCTAATTTATCAACTATTTGTGTCATTTCATTCAAATGGTTTTCCATTTTCTTATCTTCATCCTTAAAAGTGACACCTTGTTTGACAATGTTAATTTGTCAAAGCTGTCCAATATTCTTTAGCTGTTTCCAATTTTCTAATACAAATTAATTGTGAATCTTCTACTGGTAAACCAATAAAAGCTTTAGCTTTGTTATTCCTTGAACTCCTTTTGTTTTTGTCAGCATCTTTTGGTTTTTTTTTAGTAACAACTTTCCATAAACCTTTTTCTTATTTGGAAATAGTCCCATTCTGAAGCTCTAGTTGGAGGCCTGCACGTGTCGGGTTTTCTAACTAAGGTCGAAGTTCGAGTTCGGGCCGAGCCGGGCCTCAGTTTGAAAATTTATCGGGCTCTTCGGGCCTACGTCAGGTCTATCGGACCGTTCGGACCTTTTGAGCGGTTCGGGTCTATCCGATTGTTGGAACATGTCGGACATCTCGGCCCTGTCGAGCCATACGTGTCTGTCGGGCCTTTTGGATTTCTCGGCCCTTCAGGTTTCTGAGGTCTGTCGGATCGTTCGGGCTTCTCTGGCCTTTTAGACTACTCAGTCTTTCAGGCTTTTCGAATCCATCAGGTCGTTTGCATTTTTCGAGCTTGTCAGACCTCTCGGGGCTATCAGGCCGTGCGTCGCACGGTGATCAATTTTGAATAATTAGCTAGACAAAATGTAGAAAATGAAATTTCTCTTTTCGTAAAAGTAATAGCATACATATAGCAAGTTAAAGAGCCAATTGTTAATATACTGTAAATTTAACAAGTCTAGACTTGTCCCATTTGTTACGACCAACGTTAAAAGTAGAAGTATTGCATGAACGCACTTATGCTATTGCAAAGTGTTGTATCGATGAGCAATCTTTTGTTTATGTTAATAAAGTTTTGTATATTTATAATATTCGTTTGTTGTTTTAAGTGTAACAAGAACAATTTCTAGTAAGTAAATAACTTTATAAAATAGCATAATACGTAAAGTTTACCGGATAATACATAAATGAGCATGAGGTAGTCAGACAAGAAAAGTTTCAAAAAGTTTCACGACAAATTTTATTCTATTTTGTAGGTTAGAGTTTCTACTTTAAAATTTATAATAAATGTTTACTTAGTTTTATCAATAATTTCATCTGTCTTGATTTGTTGAATGTCGCTTACAAGTATAATACTTGATTACGAGCAGTCATATTCAGTGTAATCAAGAGCTTTGCATTTGCTCTTGATATCTTCAGATACTCTAATTAACAGCCTTCGAACACTATCAGAAAGAAAATGTGGAGTTTGTCAGAAGAGGTCACATTTCTCCTTCAGATCCCTGACGAAGCAGTACACTCTGTAGAAGACTCTGACGATGACGAGGAGGAAGAAAATGATAAAGAATATTCATTTATTTATTTATTTATATGTATGTTGTGTACTATCCTTAATAAAATATAGTTTCTTATTTTTGGTAAATTTTGAGGTTAAGTATACCTTAAAGTTTTGGGTAATGAAAGTCATAATGGGTAAATTTTGCATTTTTTTTAATAGAGGATGTTTTTATTATATTCCATACCATAATGCAGTGATTAATAATTTTGTGTTCCTAAATGAGCGAAATTGATCACCGTGCGTCGGGTGTTTTGGACTTCCTGGTCCTTCGGAGGAGGATCAATGAATAAATGCCACCGTAGGTAGCTGCCATTTAGAAAACTTAATTTCTCTATGGCTGGTGAATTTGGAAAAAGTGGATGGATAACTCCTGTCGTGCACGCCATGTCGGGTACCAAGCAGTCCTCACGCCCGCCGTCCACGGTGATGATGGTCTGGTGGCGATGGTGGTGCAGGCCGGAAGCAGGTCCTTCATAATCCCCGTGGGTGGTGATGCTCAAGGACGGCCAGCGAGCCGTCACACAGAGACGACGAGGAGTTCGACGCGACGGTTCTTTTCAGAACGGTGTTGGAATTGTGTGGTGAGAAGTGTGAGAGTGTGTATGTGTTAGAGTAGTGGTGTGTGAGTGTCTAGGTGTATGTAGTGTGCCGTGGAAGTGCAAAACTGTTCCGGCATTTGCCTTAACCACTGGGGAAACCACGGAAAACCCAGTGAGAACAGTGTGGTGGTTGGATTGG
Organism: Ignelater luminosus; assembly: GCA_011009095.1. Taxonomy (NCBI): domain Eukaryota; kingdom Metazoa; phylum Arthropoda; class Insecta; order Coleoptera; family Elateridae; genus Ignelater; species Ignelater luminosus. Next base: position 27,769 of record VTPC01090312.1, read on the forward strand.
GTGTGGTGATTATTGGCGGGAATTATTAGGCGGGAATTGTTAGGCGGGAATGATTTGGCGGGAAGTTGTTGGAGGGAACGGATTTGGCGGGAAGCGTGACGGATTGGCGAAGAATTTCCGGGCGTCGTGGAGTAGGTACCTCGAGGAGCCCCGGGCTCGAGGGTTTGGGTGGGAAAGGAATTTGGTAATCACGGCCCGGTAGCTACCCGGGCCGATCGGATGAGGCTGTGATGAGTGGTGGTGATGGCCGGGCCTGCGCACCCCTACGCAGACGCCGGTTGGTGGTGGAGCGGCCGTTGATCCATCTACTGCATCTTGGGTGTGGTTGGGTGTGTGGCGGTCGCGGTCTTCAAGCCTCCTCAATTCCTGGAGACCGACGGTCGGTTGGGTTGATGCAGCGATGCGACCTCAAGTCGCCCCGTTGGTGGTGGAAGTGGGCCAGGCCTGTGCCCCCCAAACACAGACTCTGGAGGGTGGGTTGGCGGTAGCTCCCCAACTACCGCGTTTGTGGTTGAGCCCGTACTCTTCGTCACCGATGCGTCACGCTCTCGCTGGAGACCGGGTCGACTGCCTCGCTTCGCACTCGAAGCCGGGGGTCCTTCGGGCTTCTGTTGCCTCTAATTGGAGTAATTGGTATTATTTAATCTGATTAACGTATCTTTCATCTTTAATTTTTTAATTCTTTTTTAATTCTAGGTAAATGTTTTATTAATTTATTCTTTAATTTGAACCCGCAACTTCTGTTGCAGAGTCTTTATTCTTTTAAATAGTATAGTGAGTACTTTTAATAGTTTATTAATATTTTAATTTTACAAATTGATAATATTTACTTTATTTATTTATCATAATAATTATTATGTTTTTATTTTTATAAAACTTGATCTTTCTTTGTTTAAATTAAAATTGTATTTCCATCTTAATACGCTAGAAAAGTATAGTCAGACGTGATACTTAAGAGTGAGGCATGAAGGTGCTTATGTTTACTAAGCGACAAAATAAATTGGACGCTATCTTCTATTGTTACAATTACTTTGGTTGAGTAGAATGACCGTTTTTCCATAAGCAAATAAAGATTACTAATGACTATTTTATTTGTTCAGAACAATTGTACAATGGTTTATTTTTTTCCATAGAAGTGGAAGAAATGTATAATTTATTTTGTTGGTTAGTTTACATGTATATCTGTCAGGTTAACAAATTTTTGTAACGTGAACTTTTCCACTTTTTTATATCTCTGATTTAGTAACTTTTCATACAACTGATGCACACTTGTGTATGAATAGATTGAATTAGTTTTGGGCGAATGTACGGATCATCCTGTGTCTTAGTAAGAATGAAAGACCACTAAAATTAGTCCTGGCTGCTATGGTACTGTTTAATATTCCGAGTCGTGCTTCATCTTGTTGGTCAGTAAAGTTAATTGTTTTCACGATAGATAAAGACGCTTTACCATCAGAAACTTTTTTAGCTGCAAAAGAGAAAAATCGAGGAAATTGTATAGGTTTACAAACAGAAAAGAAGAATGCAATTTGAGAATATAACTTTAAATTTAGTGAAGATTTCGAAAGTGAATTTAATTTTCTTTAGATTCTGATAAGGTATTCTGCTCTCCTTCGGGTAACCGGATTTAAAAGAGAACTAAACTAAATGTAACAATAATTCTGAAGGTTGACATCGACTTGACCAATTTATAGCAGTTTAGCACTACGGTGATATCTGGCGCCCTTGAACTTCCACTTTTGCTACAGTTTCTAAGAAATTCGAATAACTGTGACGCATAGCTTCTTTATTATTGCTTTATTGGTTGTCTTGTTACTGAAAGACCTAACTTTTAGTAACAAGAAGTTGAAGAAAAATTGCTACATATGGGTAAGATTTAAAATAAAAGAAGAGTAACGAGCATTTGTTCAATAAAGATGTGGCAGAAATAATTTTAAAATGTTTAGGATTTTTAATTTGCAGGTTTAACTTTCAATTACCTTTGAAGAAAAAAGTTGAGGCGTTAAATTCTTAGCAATTTATTTAAAATCCAATTCTTGTATAGTTTTAAGACAGATTAATGCGAATATAATTTTCCGCACTACTTAACAGCCAAACTTTTTACCGGATTACACAAACAACATTGTACTCGTCTAGATTTTTAAATTTAAAGTTGCAACGTGTTTTAGATTTTTCGACCTAGTAGGAGACTTAATTATCAATCGCGATGCCTTCGCCTCTAAAACTGCCTTGGCTTCGATCTTTTTTAATAAGTTTTATATACTACGTATAAAGCTTGCAGCTTAGGTCAGTTCCTCTCTCTTGGTAATTCTATGTTACGCAATGCTTGCATAGATACACCAAGTCATGTATATTCATTCGCATTAATAAAAGCGGCGCTCTCTTAATTTCACGTTTGAACCACCCACATGTCAAAAAAGTAAAATCAGATGAAATATCGATATGTCACATGCATTTTGAAAGTTATCTGTGATCTTTTGTTTTATTTGGTTATAATTTCATGGAATTAGATTAGACTGTAAAAGAGAAGGTTAACAGCTACAGTAATCTATTGTTTATATCAGTTGTAAGTTTCGAGTTATATCAACCTTACAAGGTGACCAATTTTTATTGGTAAATTATACCATTTGAACGAATAATCGCATTAAAATGGAATAATATGAGTAGATAATAATTTTGTCGCAGGCGGCACGAGTGGGGCAACAGGAGAAAGGACACCGGCTCCGACACACAGAGCAGGTGAGAGGGAAACTTGCGATACAGTTTTTTCGATTTCTTTTTTGAAATTTTTACATTGATCGGCGACTGGTCTTAGTACGCTATACCGAACCGTATTAGTCTCTCTGCGTATACGGGTCATGTCTAATTAGTGCGGGAGGTGCGTTTGTTAATTTTTTTGTCCCTTTTATGTTTATAAGAGTGTGATGCATAATTTTTTTTAATTTTGAAAAAATGTCTTGTTTTTTTAAATAAAATTTTGATTTAATTTATGATAATACAGATAATTTTTAAATTTTCTTTCTAGAGTCCCCATGTGTTTAGAATGTCCCAAGTGAAGAAAAACGTTTGTGATTAGATTCTGGATAGTTTTGTTATTTATTATTTATATAATAAACAATTAACAGAAGCGGATGTGATCTAATGCATAATGAGAGTGTTATATTTAATAGTTATTTTGTGCATTTTGGGTGTTTATGCCCAAAGGAGACCCTCGGTAAGTACACGTTGAATTATGTGGACTATAGTTAATTGGGAGGGTGAAAGATAATACAAAAACTGTTTATGTAATTGGGAATAAATAATAAATCCACCAGGAAATGAATTCTAATTAGAAAATCGTTAAATAAAATAAATCACTTTTGTAATATACTGGGTGTCCCCGAATGTTAATTTATGTTATCTCAAAACCACCATAACGCTTAAATGGTGATTATTAGGAAATTCTAAATATGCCACCACAGAAAAAAAAGCTGTTTAAACGAATTTGGTATTTATCTAATATTAAAATAACTTTCCATTTCTGTATAATTAACACAGATTAATTAGAGTTGCTTAATTAGTTTAGGTATAGTCGAAAATTTATTGTGGACCAATTTTATTTTTGGTTTCTATATTTGGAAAAATAATTTACTTGTTTTTCTAAATAAGTAAGTATTTGAATGACCTTTTATATTATAAAGTGGTGATAACATAAAAATGATCTTTTATACTCACTGCATACTAGCGAATTATGTCCTAGATATGACTAATATTTAAATGTAATAATTAGTAAGTTACGTAAAGCTGCTTTAATTGCTAAAAAATAAATCAGTAATCGAGAATGTGTAAAAGTAAAGTTAATGTAAAGTAAATGAATCTGTAAAAAACAACAGTAATCCGGTTTTTAAATATTTTCCATTATTATTAATGGCAATTTGATTGTTTAATTGGAAAGGTTTTATTCTTGCTCCTTTTTCCAATTTGTATATTCGCAAATTAATCATATAAAAACAAGAGTGGACATGCTGTATATGTGATTCTATTCAAAATAAATAAGAGCGATTTTATTTCTAATTTCTTCTATTTCTTTCTTTTTAATTTTAATTTTTAAGTGCCTGACTAACGATTAAAATTTTTAATGGTACACAAATATTCCAAACCGCTATATTGGTAAGAATTCACACCTTGTTTTTTATAATTATAGCTTTTGTTTACGTTTAAATATTTAAAAATTCCAATTTCACTTTTTTTATTTGTCTATATCTTTTCTTCCTTTTCTAATTTATAACAAGTTTTAAAAGCGAAGACAAGTTTCATGACTACACGCGCATTGAAATCTCCAGCAATATTGGAAAATATCAGGTGAAAACAGTTACTTTTATCAAAAATAAAAATCATTAACTCAATTGTCTGTTAGACTGTCGGTTTTCTAAGTGAAACTTTTTCGTTTTAATTGCAACAAATCTAATAAATAGCAACTGTTCTAAAACGCCTTAAGCTATAGTACGCAGTTTTATATGCGTTTTCCTCTCAATTGACTGATACAATTTTAATTAACATCGGAACACATTTAAAACCGAATCTTACATTTCCGGGTTTGCATTTTTTTATGAAATTAAGAATGTTCCGAGCACACTTCCGTTTTTAATATAATTTTGTTACACTATATAGCGTACCGTTTGTACGTCTCCTTTCTCTTTATATTATTTGTCACGTGTGGTATTCATTAATAAGCGAATATGAAGACGTTTCATAACTTTAACTTGCCCACATTTTGATGTAGGTAGTAAAGTACGAAGTGCATTCTCTTTAGAATAATTACAATAACGTTTTGTTACACGTCGCCGAACCTGTATATAAAATAACACTAGGTATAGCGTGCTACACAAGGATCGTGAACTGAATTAACAATTAAACAAGAAAATTTTTATTGTTCTGTAAAGTCACGTAATTTTTGACGAAACAATCTCCAAAATTTACAATTTGTTCATTGTACATATGGCTATAAAGTATTGTTGCAGTTTTTGGTGGAAATGTTGTTTTAGCATGACCTACTTTAATATTAAGTGTATGATGACTTGAAATTAAAATGCCTGAATTACTAATTTTCTTTAATTTTAAGATTTTAAATAACCTACAAAACACTGACCACAGAATTCTTTATTAGCATAAAGATCGAAAATAACAGTCTTAAGAAACATAAAAAGAAACATAGAAAGTACAGTTTAGAAGAAGTTAAGCCCTTTTGATTATTTACTTATAGCATTTATTGCATTGAACATATGAAAAAATGACATAACTTAATTTTAATTATCCTGGCGGCGCGGAGGTACAATTTTAAATTTACCGTCCTGATCAAATACTGCACAGTAGTCTCATTGACTTTATTTTCTCTCAAACTACGAGAAGCTCCTGGTCTTCCCATATATGTCTTCAACAGCTTCCTCCTAATATTTTTCTATTGATTTATCTTGCTTAATCATGCTCAGTCTTACGGTCTATAAGTACAGATTCCTTGCTAGGCAAGGTAGTTTTCTGAAAATCTGGTGACTTGTTTCTATCTGCTTTGACGTAGATCTCGTCAGTCAAAATTCAACTTTCTCGTCTGCGTTTCCCACTCTTGCTTTTGCCTAGTGTCTTACAACCGGGGCCAATTTAACTGACAGGTTTGAAATTGTGCGATTGCTTCTTGATCTTCTGGAATTCCGACGCTGTCTCAGAGCCTAAGCGTTCCTTGAACCTCCATGTCAGTTAAAGTGGCATATCCCAGTTCTTTGGCAATCGTCTGGTACAACTACAGGGTTTCTACAGGGCTGTGGGGCATAACAAGACTACATGAAATAATAGTAATAATAAAAAAAATAAAATAAATTTTTGGCAGATATTCCCTCAGTACTGTTTCAGAAAAATTCAAGTATTACATGATATTATTAGGACAACAAGCAACAATCTCACGTAGCACATTTTAGGAAACGAAGCATATTTCCACTAATAAATAAATCTGAAAAATCTTATTTTGTGCGTGTCCAGTTTCTACAGTTGAATAATTGCAGTTGCTAGCGTCTTGTTACACTGACGGTTTAGGTCCCTTGCTATCACCTAAGAAATCCGGGTTCAAATTCCTGTGGAGGCAATTCTTTTTTAATTACTAGAAGGTAAAATTACAATTTTTGGAATGACATGGTTGTGGAAATAACCATTTTATTCGTTTTCAACAATAACATTACTTTATCCAACAAATAATTCTCCATAATTGCAGATTTTTTAAAATGAAGTACAAGCGCTATAAAAACGTAATATTATCGCTAAAAGCAAATAAAATAGTTATTTTCATAATCACATCATTCTATAAAATGTAATTTTACTTTTTAATTATTAAAAAAATATTTTCACCTCTACTTGGTTTTGAACCCGGGTTTCTTAGGTAATAGTAAGCGACCTCTACCGCTCGCATAACAAGACACTGGCAACTGCGTCTATTCAACACTATAAAATGGACAGGTACGAAATGAATTTTTCAATCTTATTTATTGACTGAAATATGCTTTCATTCCTGTAATGTGATATATCAGATTGTTCCTTGTTTTTCCAGTAATATTACGTAATACTTGAGATTTTATTTCTCTTAAGTTATCAGTCTCCTGACTGCTTTGTTGCAGCTTTCCACTTTTTCGATTTGAAGAGTTGCGCTTCATCTCTTCTTAATTTCTGCCTGCTGTGTCCATCATTACTTGGTTTATGTACTGCAGACGGGGGCGTTTTTTAGAGTTTTCCCCTTCTATTGTTTTCTATTATTCAGGTCTTTTATTACTTTTTTAAATTCAGACCTTAGGATTGTTCTATTCTCTTTACGGTCTTCTGGGAAGATAATATTTACAGAAAATTTATTTTATATGTTTCCACTGCTCCGTGGAAACTCTGTACATGTTTGTGCGCTATTTTGTCACGACAAATCTACTCGGTCATTATTTACGTTTTGACTACATCCTCTATTATTTCAAGAAAATTTATATTGGAAGATAAACAAACAACAAGTACAGTAGAAGTCAACGTATGTAGTTAGTTTTATTCCATACCAACTGCTGTATCAATAGTTAGATCTAAAGTTAATTTACGAATTTCCAACAATCAACTTTGAATATTCCGATTTTGTAGACCGAACACTAATTAATTTGTTAAAGCAGCGACTAGATAGTTCAGCATTGTTTAGGATCAGCAACTTCTCAAGAAACAAAACAATTACGGTAAAGTTTGAATAGTTGCCCTTTTTATTCTCGAGATAAAGAAATCTTTACATAATCAAGAAGTTAAACTTAATTTTGGTTAGAGAATTAACAACTTTATTATTAAACTAATAAAACATAAATTTAAGAATTAATGTTTATGATTCTGAAGAAATAAGTTTGATTAGGTAGGCTTGAAGAAATCTTGACCATAAAGGTTGGAATTACTGTCCAGCGACTGAAAAAAGTAAATTCCAGATGTCTAGAGAAAAACAAACTTAAATAACAATTAGAGCTGTCACAGTTCTCCTCCGCTTTACCACCTTTGGGTCTTCTCTTCGTCCGCTTCGCGACTTTGGTGGGGGCTCAGGACTTTGGTAATCGTCATATATGTGTATTCTTGACAATGATATTTTAGTTAAACTTATCCGATGATTGTAAGACTGGGTCTTATAGTAGACATGGGCGTGGCCGCCAACGATTGGGGTAGCAGTTGTGTGGACACGGATCAGATTTCTTCCTTCATTAACCTTAACAAGCTTGGTCTCGTTCTTCTTTAACCTTTTAAAGAGATTTAAATACAAACACGGCTAATTTCAGCCTACAGGTCCAAATCTTCATCTCCAATGTCATTCATTGGTCTGTAATAGTATCCGTTTATTCTGCAGCATAGAACCTTTTTGTATCTCCTGTAGTACCAGAAAATTAATTTTTCTTGTGTTTCTGAAGCTGGAGATTATTATCTTTTTTTGGTGTGTCTGCAAAATGCATTAAGATCTTAAGTACTTCTTGATTAGTGTAGTTTAGTTTAATGTAAGTCGACTGCAATTTAATTTGGTTTTCAATATGCTCTTAAAGTTCTTTTGGAGTGCTTAGAAAGCGTGTCAGAAATGCTTCAGTCAATTTGAGATGATGAGTGTTCAGTTGCTTGAAGACAGTTTATTTGGAGATTAGACCGAACCAGAATTAGCTTAGACTAAAACGCCGGAGATCTCTTTTAGACAATTTACCGATACCCATAAGTTCTGGTGGCGTCCTTGACTAACCAGCCAGTAATAACTAATAAGACAGTGGGCGTAAATAAAATGTTAACGAGGAATCGCTTAGGTGGTACTTGCATAATTTATAGTAGACCATCATTTAACAAGTGCCAACAAATTTGCTTAATCGAATGTATAGCGTAGCTGGTCCAATAGGGGAATTCGTCGTCTGGTAATTATGTATGTACTATCGGGGATTCCCCAGATTCTTTATTTTTATCTAACGAAAGTTATAACAAATTAAAGTATCTTTTTATAATTGTGGTACAAATATTTATTTTTAAATACTGACATACTTTAAAACCGTCCAAAACCACTTAAATAGCTGACAAAATGGATTTCCGGGTATTTTACATGACTGCTTACATACGTGGGTTTTCATAATGCTATTAAACGATCGCATATTTTGGAAAGAACGTTGAGAATTCAGAGAAAAACGCTGGAAATCTACTTTAAACACTCGCAGACCGTAAATGATCAACAGATTTTTAGTTCGAAATTACGAATTACGCCATGCCATTGGAGACAGAAGAATCTTGAGATCACAGTACCGCCGCTAGGATGCTCGACGATCTTTCTAAAGCCTTTGATACTGTTTTGCTTACCTAGATTTTTCTAACAGTCTCGTTACTCTCTTTATGTCCTACATTGTTTATATGCTTTGTACGATACAATGTAATGGCTATAGTTTCGAACATTTTGTAGCATCTTTAGGTGTGCCACAAGAAAGTATCTTAGGTCTTTTACTTTTTACCTTGTTCATTAATGGTGCATGCTACTATCATTCTGACTCTCTACTTTTCACAGATGATTTTAAGATCTACCATACAATAAATTTGTCTACTGACTGCGACTTGTTACAGAACGATCTAGATGAGTTCTACAACTGGAACAACAATTGAAAAGTGTCGTTGTATGACTATAACTCGTAAACAAGTCGACGTTGAATGTAATTACATTATAGGTGGAAAAGATTTAAAGAGAGCGAACAGATCTTGTTTTTCATTCGATTCATTATGATCAAATTGTAAACGCTGCTGCGCTGCTTCCAGACAGATTGAATTGTGTTTTTTGCTTTTTTTTACAATTATACAGTCAGATTCAAACTGGAATAAGCATCTATCATTTGGAATTATTTTGGTCACCCATAGTTTTTAAATTTAAAAAATACAAAAAGGATTTTTAGTATTTTGCTTGCATAAATTAAGCCGTGATAAAATCAACGACACACTATTTCACACTTTTAACTGAAGTTAGTAACACTTGAAACTAGAAGACAAAATTATATATTACTTATGAGACAATAAATTATTCTAGTTTGTTCTTAATAGTGATTCTAAAATTACTCCTGTTAACCTATATTTCAAACTGTACTTAAATTATGGAAACTTACAAATTAATTAACTGCGTGACGAAGCTAGAAAGACCATGTTTATTTTTCTTAAGAATTCTATAACCTTCGTTGAGTTACAAAAGCAATAAATTATTTAATTTGTTGCTCATTTACCGGTCCTTTAAATGATATTAAATAACTAATTTTCTCCTATAAGGTTATCCTTATTACTAATTTTACAATTAGTTCTATTGAATTTTGATACACTTGAATTAACACTTTTATTTTGTTTTGCTAATTCTACAAATTACTTCATCCTAATATTATACTGCAACTAAAATTCTAAATAATTAACCGCAACTTCATGTAAGCCGCATACCAGAAATACTAAGTATCTGCAAATTGAAAGTAAAATATTTTATAATTATTCATAAATCACTCATACATTTAATATTAACTAGTATGTGCAATATATTTAATTTAATTTTTCAAGTTAACTAAAAAAAATATTTGCACCGTTGCATATTAAACATTATTGCATAATTTCAGAAGATAAATTCTACATAAAATTTCAATTTTAAATGTGCTAAAAACCTTACAGTTAGTATTCCTTTCTATTAAATTATTTATTGAACTAAAAAAAAATTATTTGTCGTGAAAGGTAGCTCGTTTATTTGTGGTCATTTATAACCTACATTAATAATAGTAGTAACGCACAAACAGAAAAACCAATATTTTTCCAAGAAACTATAATAGTGTAGAAAATAATAAGAAAAATAAAATGTAAGTTGGTGAGGGCATTTTTTCTAAATTGTGCGTTTTCATATACATTCAATAATAATAATTATAAAAAGTTATGTGTTTCGGTTGTGTAATAATTAAAAGTGCTTGTAGGTTAGAAAGTATTATCTGTTATAAATTTAACTTTGATCACGTTATTAAAGCTTGTGTATTTGCAATTAAGTGGCCTTCTTGTAATAAAATTGAGACGTTAGTAGCTTATTATAAAGTTTACTAGACAGTTAGTACTACATCATTTTTTATAATAAAATATCAGATTATGAAATCTTTTTCTTTACTTCTCACAAAATAGTTTTCTGTTACAAATTGGTTTTTTGGCACCACATTAAGATAACATATCTTCTCCTAAAGACTTTCCACTATCGTTTCTGCTTTTTTCGTTATTATGTTTTTTGGAAAATATGTCTAGTTCTTTACAAAAAAATCGAATGACAAAATGTTTAAATAATGAACAAATAAAAGTTCTTTTTGTCACTTTATTAATGTAAAGACTGTTATGAGAAAAACAGAGTTTTTAGTTCCTGATGTGGTAAATTACCTTCAACACAAAATTAGCGTGCCTCTTGGCTAGCTCGGAGGGTTGGAGACGGGCGAGTTCGGCAATAAAAGCTAGCTGTTGTCTTAAAGGAAAAAGTGGGATGATAGATCAAATTAATGGGCACCAATAACGGAAAGTCGGCCTATTCATAGACGATTCCTCCATAAATCATTTGCTTAGGTTTTGGTATATTTACAAGTTCGATGTTTATTTGAGGGAAACAGAAAATGATAAATACTCTAACAGTATTTAGAATAATAAACACGTTGAACTGAGTAGCAGCTTAATGCAGGTCCACAAAAAGTAACCAACAATCCAAACTCCTGAAATTTGATTAAATGGGACAGACACTTAGACACAAACACAAGAATCGATAAACGGTTTCTTATTTCTTGTATGTAACTGTGCGTAGGTGACTCGATATTATAGTTTTTTCGCCCCACTACCATACAAGGGAGTGATTGTCTTAAAATTAATACACTAAGATACGCGATTGGGCTTTGTACTATTCTGGTGAGGCAAAAAGCTTACGAAACTGAAGTTGCTGCAATACAGTTTCTTTCGAGACTTTTTCAAGGTTTTCAACAGCTTGAGAAATTATAAGTGACTTTGCGGCTAATGGAGGGCATTGCTCAACCTTGGGTTGCTGCATGTCTTGCCGCTTGCCTGGACATAGAGTGCGCATTCGATAAAGTACGGTACGATGGGTCGAAATCCTGTCTCAGTCACTGAGTACGAATTAACCAACTCACCCCGATCTATACCTCGCGGGCTGGCATTTCACAAGAATCGAGCCTAGCCCCCCTTTTGTTCATGTTTTATTGTCATTATATTTTTTACCTTCAAAGCAGATCTATCACCCTAGACAGCACTGCTCTCTTCTGACCCCACTTCAAAAATTCTTGTGCGACTGGGAACCTTGCTCTAGAGGTAGAGGATTAGATACAATCTCAACAACATCCAGATAAATCTTTTCAGATACCTGGACAAGTTCATCAAGCTAAGCATTGAATTGTGAACTGTCTCTCACCGCAGTTTACTTTTTGTTCACCCTATCATCATACATTAGCTTTTCAACCACTTTAAGGTGGCCTCACCCAAATTGGTAGAATCGCTGCAATGGAAGGAGACTGCTGGAATTTATTTTGAGTTTCACTTTTATTTTAAAGAATCCTTATGTAATTTGAAAGCTAGTTGGTTTCTTTATCGGTTTCTCTGCCACCCTGTCGCCCTAACTGCCTGCCTCTTTCCAACTGGACATTTCCAGCTGATAATTGAAAGTCTCCAGCTGGCAACTGAATATATTCAGATGATATTTGAAAATAACTATGAAAACCACGAAGGGCCAATAAACAATTTTTTTAAATGAAAATTTTCATATGACAAGTGGATATTTGCAGTTTCCATTTGGAGGTTTCAAGAAAAGGAAAAAGATAGAAATTTCCAGTTGTCATCTGCAAATTTCCACTTGTCATTTGGAGATTTCTATTTGTCATTTGAAAATTTCTAGTTACAAAAATTTTCATTAGCTCTTTAGGGGTTTCGTAGTTATTCCCACTTATCATCTGCAGATTTTTATTTCTCATCTAAAAATCTCTAGTTAAAAAAATTTTTCATTGGCCCTTCGGGGCTATCGTGGTTATTTCCATTCATCATCTGAAGATTTTCAGTTGTGAACTAGAGATTTTTTCATTTATCAGCTGAAAATATCCAGTTACCAGTTGAAGATTTTCACATTTAATAAGATACGGCACGATGGGCTTCTTCCATTACGAGTTAACCAACAACTCTCCCGGATCTACACTCCACTAAGTAGCGTTCCACAAAAATCCAACCTAGTTCCACTTCTGTTCATAGTTTATTGTCAGTACATTTTTCACCTTCGAGGCAAATCCGCCACCCTGAAACTATTCGTTAACGATACCGCTTTTTGGACAGCATTGTCCTCTTCTGATACCGTTTCCAAGATTTTGTGCTCTCTATATCTCTCTAATTTCAGCGATGCGGGATTAAACCCAATCACGACAACACCTAGATAATTCTTTCCAGATACCCGGACAGGTCCACCAGTTTCGCTTTGAATTGTGAACTGCCCCTCACCCCAGTTTAAGTTTTGTCCGTCCTATCTTCATAGGTTATCATTTCATCTACTTCGAGGCTGTCGCGTCTAAACTTTTGGAATCGCTGCAAAAACAGGAGACGTTACTCCGATTGGATTGCTTTTGTTTCTTTGGGAAGATTTTATTATTATTTTATTGTACAGACATCCTTATCTGCGTGTTGAGTGATGAAGTCCCTGCATCCCTACTCTTTTAGGTCTTACCCAATCACTACTCCATTTGAAGGTGCCCTAATTTTCATACTGATTATAATTTTGTTAGCACTCTTGTTCTTGATACATCAGTCATGACAAGCACGTTTTGCAACATGATCTAGTTGACTAATTCCCTCTCACCTCCTAACTCATATTGCAATTGCCAACAAGATGGTAGGAGATACAAGTTGCATCAAGTTTTGATCTTGCTTTTACATATAGAGCTTCTGCTATGCGAGAGCAAGCCGACCTGACGGTAATCAACTACAGGAATGTAGCAGATTCTGGTTTGGGATCTGACTTGAACTGTTCATTACAATCAAATGCAACTATAAACACTTATTGTGCTTTCTCCTTCAAGCAGATCACACAGTTTCTTTGTCGAGTAGAAACTAATTATTATATCAAATCCAACGCAAGCTGCGCAATTCTCTTTTTGTTGATACTCTATCTACGAATTGCCTACGGTTGATTTTTGATTGAAGGTTTGTAATTTTTCTAAGAAAAAAATTAAAATTTCTAGTGCCAGATTTAGTTCAAAGAAGAGATTTCCCGATACCAGATCAGTTTATTACATTTCATGTCAAGGAGCAGTGACCGGAGTCTGTCATTTCAATAAGATCTTCATTGTCAATGTAGGAATCGGTCTCATGGCTCCGGTTTTTCTCAGATAGGCCCATCTTTGGATCTTGACTAAAAGAATGTAACATTAAAAGATTTTGGCTCGGTTTCTACTCTCCTTTCATTAACTAATGAAGCTTCTTTAGAAATCTAGACAAATATAGCTTTATGTGATTTTAACAAGAAGAAAAAAGACAAAATTGATTGCCATGGTAGTTAGAGAATATTAAAATTTAATGAAAGAGTAGAAACTGACCTTTTGTGCTTTACTATGTGTAACATATTTATATTACATTATGTCTGTCGATACGTATAGATCATATAGATAGAGGTGTAAGAATCTTGGAATGCTGTCCCATATTACTCCAAAGAATATATGGTAACTTTAAGACATGTACATGTTCTTTATGAATTCAAAGAGTTGCCTGGGTAAATATAGTAAAATAAATTCAACGAGACGGGTTTGATGAATGAGTTGCGGCTTTCACACAAATGGAATCAATTTAGGTTAGTTTTTATTAAATTACAAATTAACCAGGTTAGGTTAAGTCAAATCTGTCTTCTTACGTTAATTCGAGTTAGAATGAGGTTATGTTAGCTAGAAATTGTTTTTGTTTAGTTACTTTTAGATCAAGTCAGTTCACGTTAGATCAAACACACAATCTGTAATGTAAATTGCAAGAAAGATTTATAAATCTCGATAATTTAAATTATCTAGAACAGAAATATTTATTATCTGCTTTGTGCGTGTGCTGTCTTCACATCCCCACGTAGGGCGCCATGATTATATGTGATAGGCGCTTTCACAATGTCAAAATTGTCCACGAACATATATTGTCTTGGATGCATAATAAAATGGCTTGAGAACAAGTGATGTTGGCAAACCATTTTAACAGTTTGACTATTTAAGGCAGCATCTAATTATAAATACTTTATGACTAAACTTTTAAATTTTATTTGCAGTTGCAGCTCTTATCTAGATGTCCCTCTTTCTTGCATTTAACGCATACATTTTTTAGTTACATAAATATTATCATTATAATGTATGAAGTTATCTTAAAATAGGCTTCCTTTCGTTTCTTATTATCTCGAATCTCTCTTAAACTAACTAAATTTCACTTCTGTTTGTTGCAATAACACGATTTCATTTTCAAATGACTTTGACAGAAGAAATCTTGCACTTGCACTAACTGTATAATTTACAGCATGATTTAATAAACAGCAATTTCTGTTTTAATAAACATTACATCAGAAATAACATGTACTATATTTGATATAAAAATGTAATAATCAGCAAATAGCAATCGACATTTAAATTTCTCAAGAACATGTTTCTTAATGTTATTAATGGCTAAATTAAATTAAAAGTAATTAGATGCAGCGTCTGATTTCTTAATTCAGTGGTAAACGGTTTCCTTAAACTAGGGTAGACTATAGTATTGCGGTGCAGCAAGTTGTTAAACGGTTCAACTCATCAATCAAATTTGTTGCGACGTGCTCGTCAGTTACCAAATTTTGCGTTGATGAATAGTTGTAATTCGTAACAACGCTAGACAGTTCATACCCTCAATACCTTCGTTAATTATTAATTAAAATGCGAAAAACATCAGAAATTATAAAAACTAACGTAATATGCATGTATGCAAGACATAATTTACTTGAAAAGTAGTAATCTTAATATTATCTTTGGTTATTCAGCCTTTAAAAGTCCTTCAGTCTTGAATTAATTACGTGTACTGTTATTACAAACTGATATTTTCCTTTTCTCGTTTTTAGAGCGAAATTATAATCACGCACTGTTAAACGATTTTTCAATTATTGTAATTTCTTAAAGTCATGTAGTACTACGTGTATTGAATATAAATTAGTTGCTGGTACATGCGAGTGTATAAACTCACGGGTAATTATTTTATTTATAATACTTCCTATACTATTATAATAGTTTTTTAAAGTGGATGGTGAAACGGTAATTAGAAAATAAGGGAGAGTTTATGTTATAATACTAAGTGTAGTACTGGATGAAATTTAATTTTAATGAATGTCAAATGTTGATGAACGGCTTTTAGACTGTATTAGAGAGACATTATGCTTGTATGACCTCTTTTGCATATACAAGATGAGAAGGTGCAGTGTTAAATAATCGATTTGCATAATTATCTGTATACGTATAATAGATTCAAATCTATTTTGTATTGAATTTCACTTTCAATATTCAACATTATTGAATTTAAATTGTCTTAAGTGCAGGTTGAATGGGAACTTACGTCATCAATTCTATAATTTGTTTTAATTGCATTTATAAAGATAAATGAACATTATAGAATGGTAGATATTCATTAGGTCTGTGCAGATTTGGAAATGTCACTACTAAATATGTACTGTACTGCAATGTTTAACTGTAGATGCTTTTTAACAGTTGCTGCTTAAGATTATTTTTACTAGAAGCTACTAGTAGCAGTCGGATACTTTCTTGACCTTCTAATGCAGATTATATCTATGTGCTTACCTCTTCTTTCTAAAACTTTTTTGTTTCGGTATTTTTAAATTTCAATAGCGTGTACGCCCTATGAAAGAAAACTACGAGCTAGTTTTGGAATTTGTACAATTGCTGATATCTTCTTTAGTTCTTTGTAAATAATCTTTTAACCTCATCGTCTTATTGTACGAAAGCCCCGAAAGGCCAATACAAATTTTTTTTAGCTGGAGATTTTCAAATGACAAGTGGAAATGTCCAATCGGTAACTGGACATTTTCAGATGACCACTGGAAATCTCTAGATGACAAATGGAAATTTTCAGATGATAATAGAAAATATTCATATGAGAACTAGAAATTTCTGTTTTTTTTCTTTTTGGAATTTTCAAATAGCAACTGCAAATTTCAAAATGATAACTGGAAATTCCCACTTGTCATATAGAAACTTCCTATTAGAAAATATTGTAATTCTCAGTGAAAGAAACGAAAGGCCCGAAGGGCCAACGTAAATTCCTTTTTAACTAGAAAGTTCCAGGTGACAAGTTTTCAATTGACAACTGGAAAGCTCCAGATAGCAACTGGAAATTTGAAAATTCCAGGAAAACAGAAGAAAATAGAAATTTCCAGTTTTTATTTGGAAATCTCCCGTTAAAAAAATTTTTATTGGCCCTTAAGGCCTTTCGTAATTATTTCCGTCTATCATCTAGAGATTTCCACTTGTCATCTGGAAATCTCTAGTTAAAATGATTTTTCATTGATCCTTCGAGTCTTGAAGGGCCAATGTAAACCATTTTTTAACTGGAAATTTCCAGCTGATAACTAGAGATTTGCAGTTGGCATTTGGAAATTTCAGAAAAACAGAAAATAGAAATTCCCAGTTTTTATTTGGAAATTCTCAGTTAAAAACCAATAAAAATGCAAGCATGATCATGACGAAATTTAAAATTAAAAAAAATATATGGATTATCTCAAAAACTATTTGACTATGTAGTATCTGTAATCAGGAAAAATTCTAAGTTGATTTCATATATAACATGCCCTGTAAAATTACGGGAGCATAGCAACAGACCAAGAGAATGTACAAATTCAGAAATGAAATTTTTAAATTTTATCAAAAATTTTTCATTGACCCTTCAGGGCGTCCGTAGTTATTTCAACATATCATCTAGAGATTCCCACTTGTCATCTAGAAATCTCTAGTTAAAAAGATTTTTCATTGATCCTTCGTGTCTTCGTAGTACGAAAGCCCTGAAAGGCCAATGTAAACTATTTTTTAACAAGAGATTTCCAGATGACAACTTAGAATTTCTAATTGAGAACTGAAAAGTTTTAGATGACAATTGGAGATTTGCAGTTGCCTCTTTAAAGTTCCAGAAACACTTAAAAAATAGAAATTTCCAGTTTTCATTTGGAAATCCCCACATAAAAGAATTCCCATTGGTTTTTTAGAACTTTCGTAGTTATTTGCATTTATCATCTGGAGATTTCCACTTGTTATCTGAACATCTCAAGTTAAAAAGATTTTTTACTGGCCCTTCAGGGCTTTCGTAGTACAAAAAGCCTCGAAAGGCCAATGTAAAGTATTTCTTAACTGGAAATTTCCAGATGACAAGCTAAGATTTTCAGCTGACAACTGGAAAGTTCTAGATGACAACTGGAAATTTGCAGTTTCCCTTTGGAAGTTTCAAGAAAACAGAAAAATAGAAATTTTCAGTTTTCAGTTGGAAATTTGCAGTTAAAAACACTTTTTATTGGCCCTTCAGGGTTTTTGTAGTTATTTCTACTTATCAACTCAAGATTTCCACTTGTCATCTGAAAATCTTTAGTAAAAAGATTTTTCATTGGCTCTTTGAGGCTTTTGTAGTACAAAAAGCTCCCGAAAGGTCAATGTAAAGTATTTCTTAACTGGAGATTTTCAGATGACAAGTTAGAATTTCCAACTGACAACTAGGAAGTTTCAGATGACAACTGGAAATTTGCAGTTGCCGTTTGAAAGTTTCAGGTAAACACAAAATAGAAATTTTTAGTTTTCATTTTGAAATTTCCAGTTAAAAAACTTTTTATTTACCCTTCAGGGCTTTTGTAGTTATTTTATAGACCCTTTCGAGCTTTCGTAGTACAAAAGTAAAGTATTTTTTAACTAGAAATTCCCAACTGATAACTGGATATTTCCAGATGATAATTCAAAATCTCCAAATGGCAACTGGAAGTCTCCAGATTGTAGGTGGAGGTAACAACTGGAAATTTTTAATATTTTCTAAAAAATAATTTCCAAATGGTAACTAGGAATTTCCAGATAACAATTAAACTTTTCATATAGCAAGTGGAAATTCTCAGTTGTCATTTGGAGATTTGTAGTTATCGTTTGGAAATTTCAAGAAAAAGGAACACAAAAATTTCGTTTTCATATGGATACCTCCAACTGTCATCTGGAAATCTCAAATTTAAACAAAGGTTTTATTCGCCCTTCAGGATTTTCTAACGTAAACTCTGGAATATCAACAAAAGAAAACTATTGCCGCTAATTATTACCATTTCCCGATCCTATTTATTTTGTTCATGAAAAGGTTTCAATTTTTTTATCATATAATTAAATACCTAACCGTTTTTCATAAAAGGAGATACTGGAAACGGTTTTGTTTGAAAGCCTAAAGAATAAACTTTCTTGCTTTTGTTGCAAAAAAATTTATGATTTCCAGATTACAACTGAAAATCTCCAAATGATAGATGGAAATAACTACAAAAGCCCCGAAGGGTAAACAAAAATATTTTCAACTAGAAATTTCCAGATGATGAATGAAAATCTCCAGGTAGTAAGTGGAAATAACTACGAAAGCCCTAATAAAATTTTTTAACTAGAGCCTTTAAGCTGACAAGTAGAGATTTTCAAATGACAACGGAAAATGTTAAAATGATAGATGGAAATAACTACGAAATCCCCGAAGGTCCAATGAGAAATTCCTCTAACTAAAAATCTTCAGATGACGAATGGATATCTCCAGATAATAAATGGAAATAACTATGAAAGCCCTGAAGGGACAATAAAACAAGTGGAGATTTTCAGATGACAACTGAAAATATACAGATGATAGATAGCAATAACCTCAAAATTCCAAAGGGCCAATGAGAAATTCCTTTAACTAGAGATTTTCAGATGAAGAATGGAAATCTCCAGATGATAGATGAAAATAACCACGAAATTCCTGAAAGACTAATGAAAATGTTTTTAACTATAAATTTCCAACTGAGAAATGGAGATTTTCAAATGACAACTGAAAATGTCCAGATGATAAATGGAAATAATTACGAAAGCCCCGAAGGACCAATGAGAAATTCTTTAACTAGAGATTTCTAGAGGACAAATGGAGATCTCCAGCTGATAGGTAGAGACAACTACAAAAGACTGGAAGGGCTAATGAAAAATGTTTTTTATTAAAAATTTTCAGATGACAAGAGAAATTCCAAATGATAAGTGGAGTTTTCAGAAGATTTCTATCTTTTATTTCCTGAAATTTCCATATAGAAACTGCAAATTTCTAGTTCAAAAATTTTTTTATTGGCCCTTCCTGGTTTTCGTAGTTATTTCCACCTACCATCTGGAGATTTTATTGTCTTCTAAAAACGTCCAGTTATCAGTTAGAAATTTCCACTTGTCATCTGAGAATCTCCAATTAAAAAAGTTTTTAGGCCCTTCGGGGTATTCTTATTACTGGCCCGGTACCAGGGATAAAATTTATTATACCTTTGATTATGAAATTTGCCATAAAAATAGCATTTCAAACTCTTTGGCAAAGAACGTATCGAAATCTTTCTAAATAAAGTTGTTCTTAGTGTTACGTACCGTAATGCTTATTAACCAGACTAGCTGATGTAGGAATTGAATTTATAACTACTCCGCTAGCAATGGCGGATATAAGGGCATCAACGACTTCGACCATCGTAAGGGCTCCCTAATCTCAAGCATCCACTTTTAAGTGTTTTTGAATCTCCAGCAGCAAGATTGCTCTATACTTTAGTTATCACATTTTTGATTTTTATAGGAATTGATTTTAAAATTCTCACACAGTAAAAATTGTAAACGACAAATATTTATTGCCTTTGTCGCCACTTTTGCTGCTAAAGCTGTTGCAGTTATTACTCTAAGACGTCTACTATTTTATGTAGTTTTGCGTTTGATGTTCTTACGCTAAACAAAATTGCACCTCTGAAAGATTAGAAAATGCTTTTATTTTCCGAATCAGCAATTTATCTGACATAAAAAGTATACTCTTGCGTTTTTTTTCCTAGAATACATCATTTTCTAGTAAAATCGAATTTTTCAAAACCTTCCAAGTCGAACGGCCTATGGTAAGGTCATACGCCATTTCAAAACCAGGAAGCAATTATCCGCCTTGTATTCCTCAACAAAGCTTAAGCAATTTTTTTCACGTAACTCTTTTTTTTAAAGTTCATCGTTTTCGAGATATAGGGTGTCAAAGTTTACTTAAAAATAAGAAATTTCGACACCCTGTAACTCCATATATTACAATAAATCTTATTATTAGTTGCACATTTAGTGTTTCATTATCTCACAGTACTAAATTTCTGTAGGCACATGAAAAAAAATTTGAAAATAGTAGGAACTAATAAGTGTTTACAGAGTTACTCCCCATTTTAAAGAGTTTCTCGCAACTGTGAGTTTCACATAGCTCTGTTTACACTCAGAAGTTTTATCTAGTAAATACTACTACACAACTTTACATACAGGAAATTCTGGTACTGAAAATTAATTACCTACAGCATACAACACTAAAAAGTAGAAATAAATATAACACCAATAGTCTTAAGGCTATTTTTAATATTTTGATTGACTGTATACAAAATAAATAATCAAACTTGATATTTGCAATCTCTTTTCAATTTTTTATTTTTTCTCTTTGCTTTTATTCCTTTTGTTTATCAATACATTTAATCAAAAGCAACCAGAACTACTGTTAGACTAATGAGTAATGACTTGATTAAAAATAATAGACAGCTCTGACCTTTAATTATAATTGTTACAAATAATAATGATTACCATTTGGGCTTTTCCAGAACTACTTTGAATATAAGTTTTGGTTACTTAATTAACGTCCATTTTTTATGAATGCCAAATGTTATGAACACGAGAATATAATACACATACATAATACATTCGGGTGTGGTTGATGATATAAAATCCAGTTTCATTTTCCTTTGACATTTACGAATCTCCATATACATATACATCGCATTCATTATAACCTGTTCCTTTTGTAAAATTCTTTTTCTTTTCGTCATGTGAACGTTTATTAAAACTTGCTCTAGTTTTACCACTGTCATTGTTCCAGCAGCAGCAGTTTACAAATAAGGTTACGAAACACACAATTCCAAATATTGTCTACGATTAAAGCAGCGGGAGGTAAACAAACTGTCGCATGTATTTATTATTAGATTTTAATTTAGACTTCTGTAAATGATTAGATTTTTAAGAGCTCATTAAAGATTCTATTTTTTAATGAATTACATAACCAATGTATATGCTGTTGCTATTAGAAAGGACGAAAGTAATTTTTACCACATTGCCTTCTTGTCGAACAACTTAGAACATTTCACTTTTGAAGATCATAACCTCTGCAGATTTATTACAGAAAATTGTGACAACCTTTACTTAAAACATTCTTATTACATGAAATCTGTACAAGAAGGTTTAATTGTCTTACATAGTACCAGTAAAGGTTATGATATTAATAGTTAATTAATTTTACACTCCTACAAATGTTAAGAACAACACAACAATATGTATGTAGTTTTTTCTAGTCTCCACCCTTCTTTATTTTAATTAAGTATTGTATAATGCTCATGTCAGAATTGCGATCGTACTGAAACCACGATAATTTCCTGTTTACAAAAAGAAACTTCACCGAGGATGGTTTGGTGCGCTGGCAAACTAAATCACAGCTGAGGAAATAGAATACACAAAACTTGAGACAAAAATTTAAAGTCTCTTTCTTTAAAGTTACGATAACTTCCAAGCAGCATTTCCAAATAATTTTATGATAATTTACAGTTCTTTCTCGTGACAAGTTAAAACAAACTTTGCTGTTGGAAATTTTGTCAGACGAGCTTACAAGATTCGGTTATGCCGACACTTTAATGAAACAAAATAATAAATAAAGTTTCAGCTGTTTACAAGTAATAGTTTTACAAAGGTAATGCAAAGGCTGTCAAACTCAACTCTAACACCTGAGAGGCTAGAATGCAAGAACTTGAAACGTAAATTTAAAGTCAGGATCAGTTTTAAGCAAAAGCCCTTCCTCTTGCTCCTTTTCTCTTCCCACTACATTAGTTTCTTACTGCCATCGGATCTGGTTTCAAAAGGTTTCTGCGAATGTCTATAGTGGGAGGAAGAGGCATATGGGTTCCAAATTAAACACGGGGAGTCTTCCTTGCACTCCCAAATAGCCATAAAGTGTCGTTGTAAAATCAGCCTAGTGGCATCCCTACTTTTGCGTCTCTTAAAAAGTAGCACCCTTAGGCTATGCCTAGGACGCCTAATAGTTTAAGCTGGTCTTGATGAGAATCCTGAATCAGATGACCCCTAGGCAGTTTGCAGAAGATGAGATGTGTAACCATCCACTCTAAGTTCTAACAAATGTAGATCTCAGAAGAAATTTCTTTTCTGATCTGAAGATCACTTGGATTTTGTGTGTGGAATTTTAAATATTTAATCACTAAACCTTGGGGAAAAAGTCTGGTTTTAATCGATACAAATCAAAAACACACCTGTGTAGACAATAGATTGTCTCCTACGCCTCCTTTCTTTAATTCATACAAAATAAAAGTATAAATAATCTTTCAGTTTCTTCGAAAAATCTACAAAACGGTTTCTTTTCTTAACCTCTGATAACTAAAGAAAAATCGAATATGTTTTCTTCCTCTTACCAAACAAAACATCAAAATATGCATAAATTTTCAAAATCCAGTTGGATTGAAAACCTGAACAACCTGAAAGGCCCTACTGACTCACATGTTCTACAGACTCAGAAGGATTAACCCGTTTGATTAATCCAAAAGACTAATACAATCCAAGATGCTCAAGATATTCCGTAACTCGATCTGAATCTGAACTTTAGGAGAGCGCTGGCTCAAAGCATATCGGCGGATCCTCTTCGGGCTCCAAACGAGACGGAATTCGAAATAAACATGGGGAAACCCTCATTACTCTGGCACTCCTTAACGAATGGCGCTCTTAGGCTGTGCTTAAAACACTTAACTTTAAAGTTATAATAGTTTTTAACCAGCATCGGCAAGTAAACGATTTACGGTTCTTTCTTATTATAAGTTAAAAAAAAAAAAGTTTTGCTACCAGACGAATTTACAAAACTTGATCATGCCCACACTTAATAAAACAAAATTGCAAAAAAACTTCTAACTTTATAAAAGACACCTTCTCTCGTCATCTTTCAATACCGACTTCCTACATCTGATTTCACAATTGTATCTTGTTGATCTTATCCTCCCAATAGTTAGAAATAATTGCAACAAAAAAAAAAATAATTATTTTGATAGTTATTTTCCCTGTCTGTTACTGTTACAACGATTTTTGTCTCCTAGATCCATTTAAAAACCTACAAAAGCGATAATCTGACCAAATCTTTGATTTGAGCCGAGCTTACTTTTAAAACTGTCCAGGTTTCTTAGATTATTTTTGAGACAATTTGATTGCTATAGTTATGAAATCCGACAGTAAAGAACTTTTGATTGAAAGATATTTTTCTGAAAGTTCTGTGTATAGAAAATATACAAAGAAAACTAGTCTCAGTGGAGCCCCTATTTTCTTGGAGTTTTAAATTCTAAACGTACTAGTTTCATGATAAATCCGCTAAAATCCTGCACGGGCCGAAATTTTTAGGTCCTACCCGACTGGGAGTAAACTTGATGCGACTCGGAGAAACCCGGTAACTTTTTGTTCGGCCCGAGAAAGCCGACAGGTCCAAACGACTCAAGACGCCCAAACGTCCTGAGAGGTCCAAACAACCCGACAGGCTTGAGAGGTCTGACATATTCTGTAGGCCTGATCAAGAAGCTCCGTCCGTACGAGCTTCTACGGAACAGTTCGAACACTCCTCTGTTTTGGTTCACCATGAAATTAATGCTTGTCTGACTCAGTAAGAAGTCCGTTGTAGAAAGAAAGTTTTCCTCTTCGGTTCAGTATGCAAATTATGTTTGTCAATTATCCAAGTCAGACAATCCTCTAGTGTGATTCAGTAGGTAAAGCCTGTCCGAGCCAGTACGAAATAGATCTCGATTCTGTCCGTTTGGGATGGCTATAACAATAACGGCACTTTTTCTTTAATGAGCGCTACTACATCACTTCGCAGCGCTGCTCATAAGACTTCTACAGTGCGTTTTACTTTCTTTTACTTTTTAACCTTCTTAAGATAAATTATCGTGGATCTAAAATCGTGTGTTTGTTTAAGGCCGCCTATAGCAGCCTACCATTGTGCTTCACTTTACCTAACACGCCGCCTTTGGCAGTAACACCTTGAGCTCACCTTAAACCTTCTTATACATAGTAAGAATAATGCAGCCCTTTAATTTTGATAATGTAAAACATTCCTATAAGTTTTATTCGTTCCGAATTTGATCATCTGAGCACGCTGTGACTCCGTCGTACATTTTTATGCCGTTTTGCGGCTTTGTCACACATTCGTTCACAGCGTTCATTAGAGCCCGGCACGGGTCAAGATTTCTAGGGCGGCCCGACTGGGGATAATCTTGACGCGGCCTGAAAAAATCTTAATAATTTCTTGACCAGGCCCGAGAGGACCAAACAGACCGAGAAGCCTAAACGGTCTAAAAGGCCCGCAATGCCCGATAGAACTGTACGGCCCGACAGGCCTGATAGGCCCGAGAAGTTCGACAGTCTCGAGAGATTCAAACGGCCCGACAGACTCGAGAGACCCGAAGGGCAAGAAGTTCAAAAGGCCCAATAGGCCCGAACGGTCCGACAGACCTGAAAGATGGAAACGGCTCGATGGACCCAAGAATCTTGAAGGGCTGAGAAGACCAAAAAGCCTAACAGATCCATATAGCCCGGCAACCCGTTTTTCATCTTTACAAGACATTGCACTTTACAAGTTACGAATCATTGCCCGATAGACTCGAGAGACTCAGAAAAGTCCATA